>JAUJYT010001808.1:0-10435 GCA_033996565.1 Nanhermannia nana
AAATTCCTTCTCTGGTTTATTTTTATGGTTTATGTAGTCATTTGACTGTTTTATTTGAATCGCGACTTTAAAACTCAAAAGAATAACCGAATTGAGGACATTGTATTTCGGGTCAGACTTAGTGACCTCTGGCCTGACCCAATCATTTCGGGAGTGCGCGATTGGGCAAAATAAGTCCAGACTGACCTATTTAATAATAGCTAAAAGTTTTGACCACTTTCATTGCTTAAATTTCTTGTAATTCGAGTTTAAACTCGAAAATTTAGCCGTTGTTATATTTATTTCGCATGCTTTTATCGGTTTTTTGTGATTTTTCCCGAATGGGTTTAGATTTTCAAAAATATTTTTGTTCAAATAATAAGTAAATCGAATTTTTAAAAATGTATTTTAAGCATTTCCGTTAATTTTGTCCACTTAAAATTTTATGGCCAAAAAACTTCCGTTATATTTCCTGCGCTGTGTGTATTGTTATGAGTTCAGTATAATATAACATCTAAATATTTCAAAAAATGTAGCTTACGTTTGATTAGATCTACCAATTCATTAAACCATATATTACAATAGTATTTAAATTATGAAATTATCAAAATAAGTCATCAAATATTCAAAAGTGAATATATTTAATCAAAATATTTTTCTTTGAATTAATTGTTGTGAAGATTAATAGTTTTAACTCTCAAAATACTTAACTCGAATACCTAACTATTATAGGCGACAAATTTTTGTCACATTTTAATAGAAATTGTTTTAAAATTCCAAAGTATTGACGCAGACTGTGATGGACAACAATGAAGGCATACTCTCAGCTAAAACCGATTTATTCAATAAATAAAACTTGTGTTAAATATTATCTTTTCTAAATAGATCTGATATACAGAAACAGATGGGAATTATTGATTTGCACTCTGTTAAGGAGTTTATTCTTCAAAAAGCATTGTCTGACGATCTTTTGAGTCGTGATGAAGAAAAATTAGTCGATTCTCTTAATCGTCAGGTAATCAAAGGTTTGATTCAATTGAAAAGCGTCTCTAATCTCTATTGTTGTTCCTTTTATAGTGAACTCTTCATAATATATAGTTTAAAAATTCATAAAATATAAATACAAAGACCCTTTATATTGAAAACTATTTTATATTCTTTAAGCTTTAACTAAATTAGAATTTTTCTTTGTCTAAAAGAGTGAAAAATAACTTAAAATAGAATTTACTGATTGACGAAAATGACTTAAAACTAGTAATGAATATCTTAATCAAAAACCCATGGGATTAAGATTAAAAATTCTAACGTTTTTCATCACTAATTTACAGTGCACTTAAATTTTTTGAAGATTTTTATAGAGGAAAACCTGAATCACACTATTGACTAGTATAAGATATCAGTAAGAAATACCCTTTGAGTAGTCACAAAAGTATACATTAGGGTATACTACAATTTGTGTAGTACTAGAAACAAGAATATATACTAGTATTTAAGTTAAGTTCCAAAAAATCGAGTAATTAAGTTAATCGAGCTGTTTGTTAAAACACTATTAGATTTGAAACCAACAATTTTCATTCACTGTTTAGCGACTGGACTACAACAATATAGCTTAGAGAGTATCAAAAATAATAGAATTATCAAAATAATAACTGTTATAATAATTACATTTGACAATTGAGATACTTTTTAAAAACAAAGCTAATAATAAATGAATTGCAGGAAATAGTGGAGAAAGAATTGGAAACAACAAAACAACAACAAAATAACATTAAGCTAGAAGTGGAGCAATCAGTAGTTGAAGGAGAAAAGCTTCAACATCTTTATCAAAAAAGGGACGAACTTTTAGGTAAAAGAGCACAGCATTTACATAAACATTAGTTTTATTTATCTAACAAACTCTAACCGATAATAGATGCCGTTTTTGAGGGTCAATATGCAAGTGATGCAGAAAACCAATTAGAAAAAGAGTTGGACTGGCTGTTGGAGCAGAAGCATCACGTAGATCAGGCACACTTCAGATGGAAACAGGCCAACACTTTGATCAAAGATGCAAACATTCAATTGGGAAAAGGATTGCAAAAATGGAAACAATTGCCCCAAATTCCTGTTCAGTAAGTTTTTAAATATTAATAAACAATTTCAACATTTCATTCATTGAAAAACAGTGAAAACGAGAAAAGATATTATTGTGCGGCCGAAGCAAGAAATAGTTTGGTGGCCGCGAGTCAGGGCATTCAAGGCGCACAACGATATCTACCGAATATAAGTTTGCCTTATTGTGCACCCGATGAGATCCAAACTTTAAATAAAGCCATTTCTTATATTTTTACTGATATGCAAACGCCTGAAAGGCATGAACACGCACTTAATTGTTATCAGACCACATACAAGAGAGCCGGAGCTTTGCGACAGTGGTTGGAACAGGTCCTCAATTCTACGATTGCAAGAGATTTGCAAGAATTGACCGAAGAATGTAAAGCTAGAGCTTCTGAATTACGCACAGAAAGAATTAAACTCATTAGGAAAAGAATAAAAGAAATAACCGGTCAGGACATAGACAGTGATGACGGGACTCCTTTCGAGTTTAGAGGTCTATACATTACATTTAATGTGAAGTTATACTAAAAATAATGATTATTATAAATAGACAGCGGTCTTGACAGTGAACTCGAGGACTCAACTGCTGCTGACGAACAAATTGCGCAAATATTTGAATCCGGAAGAATGGATAGTAAAGGAGGCGCAAAATCTTTAACGCCTGACCCAACTCAGATGCCGCTAATAATGCCGACACCATTGCCATCAGCAGATCTCGCGCCCATACCATCAAATGGAGAGATATTTGGTAAAAATGCGCAAAAATACAAATTTTATAAAAACAATTAAACAGTTTCTTTCGATACGACAGGAAAAATAGAGCAAATCCGAAATCAACACCGAAGAGAAATTCAAGAATTCCAAAAAGCGCAGCGACTCAATCAGGCGAGAATGACTCAGGGCTTAAAACAAAAATTACACGCCAGAAAAAGTAGGAGAAGTCGAATGGAACTCCACAGAAGGGAATTGGAAGCGCTCAGAGAATCGCCCATTAATTGAATCGTCTCTTTATATCATTTTTTAGGTTAAAGTGCCTTAAAATAAGTCCATCTTTTTAATCAAAACAATAAATCAGATGACAATAATGTCTCACCAATGGAAACAAATTTGGATTTGGATTCCAAGACTAAAATATCAGTCGTTTAAAAACTTTTGCTCAGACATTGTTTTAAATCAAAAATAAGAAATTATATAACTCTCAAAATATAAAATAATGTTTGAATGAGTTTTAATTTATATAATGTTTTATATAATCTAAAACATTCTCTATGAGAAGTAGTTTAACATAATTTAGTTGTGGATCAGTTTAATAAAACATTTATTGTAGTAGTAATGCTGAACCTCATTATTAGGGCTCTTTTCTGTTGGAAAGTCAGACAATAGTTTTAAATTTAATACAAAATTGATTGACGAAAACACTTAAGGGTTTATTAAAATTAAGTTTATAAAAGTTCTACAAAAGAGAAAATTTCAAAATAATATACGTTAAGAATATAATCATAAATATATGTTAACATTTATGACATATATAGTAATAAATAAATGGCAAATAATTGACTCATTGACTTGAATTTGATTCAATAGATAAACTTTATAGTGACTAAAATGAGATCCAATTAGAATGCGTTTCACTTATATGATAGAAATAACACATTCACTCATTTTAGTACAGAATGTCTTCACAGAATTCAATTAAGTAGAGAATTTCGAGTTAATAAGCGCTTTCATCTCTAGCAGTCATTCAAAATTGAATTCAAATAATTATTCGATAATTTCAAAGATTTAAATGTATTTAAGTCTTGCTGTCATTGAAATATATATATCTAAGAATTTTTCAAAAAAATAACGGAAAAAGTTGAAAATAATAATAATAATAATATCCGGTGACATAATAATAGAATGATTTACATTTGTTAGTAATGATTATATGCAATAAAAAACAATCCAATGATTTAAAATCGTCGATTGCTATGCAAGTAAGGTCTGTCTCCAGCACCTAAACTATTACTGCCTCCGCCGCCGCTCAAAGAATGCGATATATTGAGTCCCATTCCTGTCATAGCACTCGATCCAAACAATTCAGCAATTGATGGAT
This sequence comes from Nanhermannia nana, assembly GCA_033996565.1. Classification (NCBI taxonomy): domain Eukaryota; kingdom Metazoa; phylum Arthropoda; class Arachnida; order Sarcoptiformes; family Nanhermanniidae; genus Nanhermannia; species Nanhermannia nana. The sequence goes on from JAUJYT010001808.1 coordinate 4,172, forward strand.
TGGCTCCGGATAGCATCGAAGCGTTAAGACTTGGTTGACCTCTACTTCGTGTTTCACCAGAAGAGCCGATCGCAGAATTCCAGCGATCGCCAGAAGTTGAATTCCAAGGCTGTCCTCCAGACATATGCACATTTCCGGTTCCAAACGAAACTTTATTCAAGGAGTTGGCGGTGCGATCGCTCCAACCTCTTGAATCTCCGCCCGCATAACGAGAGGTTCCACCGAATCCAGTGTTTGAGCCACCGGTTAAAGGCTTATCCGCATAACGATCGCGACGAGAGTCATGACTGGTTTTCCATTCGTCGCGTTGAGAACTCATTCTGCGATCTCTTGAGGCGAATGACGCGCCACGAGAAGAGTCGCGATAATAAGATCCGGTGGGACCGCTTCCACTCTTCCTCTCATCCCTGTCATGACCACTTCCATGACGAGAGTCATGACGTCGTGTATCGAACTCTGAACGCGAATTACCGGTGATCGCCATATCTATTCTGCTGCGTTTGTAGGAATCATTGCGGGCCTCATATCCGTGTGTGATATGACTGTTATAGGTTTAAGTATTAAAATCAATCAAACTCTGTTCCATGTCTTCAAAACCTATTGCAATGAATTCTGTGCCAACTCATTAGGAGTTATGCAGACTTACCGATTGCCCGCAGCAGCGCTCGAATCCACATAAGTCTGTCTCGACGGCAAAATGTGAGCTTCCATTCGCTGAACCTGTTGTATGCGTTTCCTATCCTCCCAATACGGATCGTTTCCACGAATTTCTCTCGTTTCAAAGGGTCTCTTATTAATAGTCGAAGAGACGATTGCAGATCGAGATCTCGATTCTTCGACTCTATGCTGAATAGGAATTTGTGACTGTTGTCGTCTTCGCAGTTCTTCTCTTTCTCTTTCGATTTTTTCGCGTTCAAGTTTTGCTCTTTCCCTCTCATATTTGAAGAACTCTGCTTTTTCGCGCTCCAGTTTCACCCTTTCCAGCTTCAGTCTCTCCTTTTCTCTTTCAAACCGAATTCTTTCTTCTCTTTCAATATCTCGTTGAACTCGGAATAACTCTTCTCTACGTCTTCTCTCTTCTCTTAATTGTCTCTCTCGTTCTCGTTCTCGGATATTGCGGTCGACGTCAACCCTTTTAATTGGCATCATTGTTCTGATGCCTCCCCGTGCAAACATTGGTCTTCGGAAGCTTCGAAAGTTTGGACCACTATTTTGTACAAATGGTCTGCGAATGGGTACCGAACGTCTGAAAGGAATGATAGGCCTTCGAAACGGTACGCCTCTATCTCTGAGCGGCGCCCGAATAGGCTTTCTTTTGTCTTTGTTTTCAGTTCTTTCTTTAGAACTATTCTCTGAGCTGTCCTTTTCATCAGAGTTTTTAGTTTTAATGCTTTCATCACTTTTTTCGTCGCTTTTGGTTTCTTTAATGGTCTCCTTATTATCACTTTCTTTAACCGATTCTTTTTTAGTATCGCTTGACTTTGTCGACGGTTTTTTAATAGCATTGTCACGCTTTGTCTGAATTGGTTTACTTCGACTGACGGCAGCTTTTGATGGGGTCTCTTGAGGACGATTCTAATCAATTTTGAACAATTAAAATATTTCGCAGCTATTAATTGTTTAAAATACTATTTCTGACTCACTCTAGAAAGAGAAATAGCTCTTCCGTGAAGATCAGTTTTATTTAACTGACTGATACATTTGGTGACTTGTTCGCTGTTCTCCATAGTGATAAACCCATAACAACGTGATCCTGACATTCGAGCATTTTTAATAATCTTAGCGCTAACAACCTTTCCGTGTTTAGAAAATATCAGCTGAAGCTCAGAAGCTTTAGTACTCTGTGACAGCCCACTGACCCAAATATTTCGACCGTTTGAAGTGTTTTGAGACACTTTCTGACCACTGGTGACGTCTATTTTTAAACCCATATTTTGTAAATTTGTTTAATCAAAATCGAGTCTTAAATGAACTCACTTTTGGAATCTTTGTTTTTAACTTTATTATCCTTCGCGACATTTGAGCTGAAAAACAGAAAAATTCCATTATTTAAGAAATTTGTTTTAAGAAGAAAAGGAGGCATTCATTTCCATAAATAGCACATTTTGAGCGATTCGGTTAAGATATCCAAAGACTTCACGACGAAAGTAAAATTCCATTTTCTATTGATTCAATTCAATGTTTAACAAACCTCTTGGATTTAGCCGAGGAATCCTTGTTTTCAGAATCTCTGTTCAACTCTTTTGTTGAATTTGCATTATTTGTGTCTTCAATATTAGTGCTATTGTTTGTGCTTCCGTTTCCTTCACTTTTAGGTTCAGTGCTATTATTGAGTTCATTATTGGTCTTCCTATTCGATGGTTTAATTTCAGTGCTATTTTCAGTACTGTTGCGCTCTATTTCAGCAGAAGCTAAAGTAGAGATATCGGAGACGTCAAGATCTGCGTCCAAAACATCACTTTGCGTATCGTCAAGATTGACAATAAGGGACACGTCATCAGTTGCAGCTTTCCTTTGCTTAGATGTGTCCATATTTATCTTGTCTTCTATAGTAAGAGGCGCCACAACAGGAGCTGTTTCTGGTTTAGGAGGAGAAGAGAGCATAACACCCATGTCTTCTACAGCTTCATCTTCAGTAAATTTTTTGGAAATTACTTCATTGTGAGCTGAATTGATATTTACTGTTAAAATGGTGACATTGGAGCATAAAATTATATAATAATAATATGAACAAAATTCAAACATATTTAAACCTTTAGAGCATTTCTCTTAAGCTCTTCATTAAGATTTTTTTGATTCGATGAAATTTTATTTCGATTTTAAGTAAGTTCATAGAGATTACAAACTAAGAGTTGGGGATTTGCAGAAAACCATCTTTTTTTCACTAATAAATTCCAAATCATCAGAACAAGTGTTTCAAAACAGGTCTAACTTTGAGTCAAACTTAATATCTTATAAATCGAAAATATTGTCTTCTTATTGAGTTATAATCGTAACAGATCTTTGAATTGAAACGTAAATTATATCAAATCTTAATAAACAATACTTCAGTTCCACCAATGAGTGTCAGCTTAAGACTTGTTATCTTCGTGTTTCCAAACTGTTTCAAATTCTTGACATCGAAGAGACAACGAATCGAATCATTAGATTTATATTTAACTACAACACAATTGGTCTCCACGTACAGCACATCTTTGATCGCCATTTTGTCTGATCATTAAGTTTATAAGTTTGACATAAAGTTCATTTGATTGCAATGATGTCTCCAATTTGTAGGCCTTATAACTCCCCAACTCTTAGGGTTTGATTAGTTCGAGAAATATTAAGCTTTCAATATATTGAATCATTAAGTTTACAAACAAAACAACACTTTGATTCCAAAATAACAGTATTTGTGGGTTTGATATACCGTAAGACTTATTATACTAATGAGAGCGCGCATAACATGTTAAATAAGATTATAGTCCTTACCCTTCGAAGAATTTTTGTTTTCACTGATAACAGTTATGTCCTAAAGGGGGTCAATAATAATGATTAAAAAAATAAAGAATAACTAAATTATTGAGACCAACCTCTCGTTCTTCTTTAAGTTCGTCGTCAACCGCCAACTGAAGCGCATCTTCTATTATATCCGACGCTTCATATCCTGTCTTCTCAGTCGTCGATTCATTGGCCGATTCGTCGATTGAGATGTCGTTTTCATTCAATGAGTCACTCATTTCCTGTCCATCGTTCTGAACATCAGACGAGTCAGAGTCAGTCTCTTCTTTGGTAATCATTTCTGATGTAATGAAATATATATTTGAGAACAGAAGAGAAATGTTAAACAGTAATGCAGTCATACTTCCTATGGGAGTACCCGTACGTCGGGCCACGTTTTTCTTCGTTGACTCCAGTGTAAAAATATATTCCTCCGGATTGTGTCCTTCCTTTTCTAGTGCCTGTAATTGCGAGTCAAATCATTTTAATTGTTTCTTAAATTATTCTAATTTATGGCTTAAAGTAGAGGTATTTGTACTTTACTTTACAATTACTTTATATATATGTAAAACAATTCACTTCTCATTAGATATTAATATTTGATAATAATCCAAAAAACTATTATAAAACATAATAATTATTAAAATTAAATCAAAATATGTGAACATTATTGCCATTAAACTAAAGCTAAGGTTAGGTTTGAGTGCAGTTCAAGTGCTTTACAAATATTCAACTTTTATAACATTTAAATGTAATTCAATTGCTTTGAATACAATTGTTTTAAATTCAATTAAAATGTAAATCTTTATTAAAATGAATTAAAAGCTTTACCTGTAGTTTAAGTTTGGATTATATTATTTATTAAAATTAAAATGAGTTCATAAACATATTGTTAAACACAAAGCTGGAAACAGTTGGATATAAAGAGAGAAAGTATAGGATATTATCTCAATATAAGAGATAATAAAATCTCAAATTATGATAAACTCATTAAATATGTGACCCTGTAATAGCCAAGAGAGGTATTCATCAAAACCCACCCCCCCTTACATGAACCAAAAACATATAGCCCTCCCCTGTGGCGTAACTACAAATTTTTGGTGGTTTGGGGGGTTTGGGGGATAAGAATATGAGAAATGAAAGAAATGGCTATTTTTTGAACAGAATTACACTTAAATTCATGAAAATTTGTGTCGTATTACAGCCCCCCTCAGCCCATAGACAGTACGCCACTGCACACCCCATTTGCAAACCAGTTAATATACTGTAGTAATGTATGGGAAAACATATAAAGATTTGGATCAATATTTTGAAGATGTGATAGTTGTGGACCTTTTGTCCCCTTTGGCCATAACAGACATAAACACATGTCACGCACTCAACCATACATTCATATAATAAGTTAAATATAACCAAAACTTACAGCTGAGAGACGGCTAACAAGTAATGCTTTAACGCCAGAGATATCTTCGTTTCTCTTCTGCAACTCATTCCTTAACTCAATGACTCGAAGTTCACTCAATTTTCGTTTATTGTTATTAGACATCAAATTGTTTTCATTCATTATATTTGTCGCCATTTCTATGACATCAATACTATTATATTAAATGATTAACTCATATTGCGCTCACTTTTGGCAGCACTGGCTTTGGGCTTATTTTTAATACTTTCATAATTCAAACTTTTTTCAAAACAATTTCACAAATTCCTTATTATATTTAGTTTAACTCAAAATAAATTCCAAGTTTTTGCTTATTTTTCGAAACAGTTATTTCTCAACAATTTTAAAGCAAAAGATTTGCTAAAAGTTCTGAAAACTAAGAATTTAGTTAATCTGTAAATACTTTTTCTTATATCACAAACTTTTAATTTATTAGTCAAACCTTAACTGTAGTGATACTTAAATATATATATATTTTATTAATTAAAGAATTTCCACATAATAATAATCATTGAAAGGACTGTTTTGAGACTTTCTATTGGTATTTATAGTGTTTTTATTTTTACTATAAGTTCCAAGAGTTGTATAAATCCCATAATTTTCAAGTCTTTTATAGTCATCTTATCTTTTAAATGAATAAATAACTAAACTTTTTCTTCAAATTCATTCAAAGATAAAAAAGTTGGTCCCAAACGAATATACAGATCATAGATAGTTAAGTATTAAGAGAACAATTGTAATAATAAGTTGAATGTAAATAAAGCCAAACAGTCTGTCAGTAATTGATTTGTAGACATTTCTGAAACCACTCTGAGTTGAATTGCATTCATATTAAAACATCATATGATTGATAATCAATTTGTGAAAACTATGGAAAAGTTTAAACTATTTATTAATTAAATCAAATCTTAAGCAAAAGTTGTTTTAGAGGAGAGTCTTATGAAATAGAATGAGACGAACATTGAATTAATAACAAAACGATATAATAGTTATTATGATTTAATATTTAATTATAGTTATAATTATGAAAAAATGATTAATCCTTTTCTTCTCTGGTTTGAGAGCTTTTTCCATCGCAGGCAACGATTTTGACTTTTTCTGCTTTAACTAACTCTTGAACTTCTCTGAACTCAACATCTTTGAGGACAAAAGTCCAGACATTATCGCAAAATCGATAAGTCTTGAGATGTCCGGCCTTTGGGTTTGCAAAACAATTATTAATTATTGAAATAAATTGAGATTTAATAGAAATACATAACAAATAATACCTTAAATGAAAGCCTGGTTTTCACCCTTTGAGCCAACGATTGGTTTATCGCGCGATCGAATTGTAGCAGAACTTT
>JAUJYT010001809.1:0-10434 GCA_033996565.1 Nanhermannia nana
CATTTAAAAGTTTCAACTTCTAAAAGTATTTTTAAACCATTGAAATGAACCCAAACGCAAGCGATAAGACTTTCTTTAATAGTGAAGTGTATTAAATATATTTTAATAATATTTACAGCACTTTTTTTTATTAAGGAACAGAAAAGAACAGAAACCGAAAGCGAGTTCATAAGTTTTCATAAGTACAGCACGCGCTTAATTATGCAAAATTTTCCCTGCGAACCAATTACAATCTTCTATATAATAAAAAGTATAGTAATAATATTTGAACTTTTAAAAAAAGAATTACAGTACAGAGTATCAAAGTATTATATTTCTAATGTATTGATTTGTTTTAATGATTAAATTCATATTATATGTATCAATAAGTTTTGAAAACAATCTTGAATATTATGATTTCTAGTTTTATTTCTTTTTCCTAAAATCATAATAATCAGCAAAAATAGTTCATTGGACTTGATTTTATTATCCCTGAGCGAACAATACCCTCAATTATATAATATCGCGTGCAATGTTTTAATTGATATTTGCCTTAATTAATGCATTTGTGGTAAAATAGATTTTCATTTATTAAATTCTTAACTATCAATTTAATTCATTTTTATTAAACTTCGTTTTTTATTAATTATTTAAAAAATTTATGGAAAAAATTTGAAAAAAATTTCATAAATTTGAGCTATTTTTAAAGCTGACTGTAGTGAAAGCTCAACGCTATCCCATTAGTTACAGTACAGCTTAAATTTTCTTTTAAATAATCAAATGTAACAATTTATTAACTTAAAAAAATTCTCATTCGTGTTTCCGCTAAAGGAAACATTTAAAAAAAACTCGTTATTAAAATTTTTGATCAACTTTTTAAAAAATATGAAATATTACCTGAAAAATTAAAGATTTTGAAAACTTAATTCATTTTCCTTGAGATCCCCGTACATCAAAAGTTCTAAAATTGCCGTAAACTTAGTTCAATATTACTTATAATAAAATTAATGGGATTTGCATTAAATATTTACTTCACATTAACAGTCACTAAATAATTTCGTGATCGCTATAATGGATCGCATGATAAGCTTCAGATCTTGACATTTGTGTCAAGACTTTAATTTGCTGACAGAACGGTCAATATATTAAAGCTCAACATAAGATTTAGACATTTGACAGCATTTCTAACCAGTTACATTCTTGGCTGATACAATCCGATTTTTATGAAAAGTAGTGACAATGCTAAGTTCGGGGTCCCTGATAACGAATTTCGATATGAGCTGTCCCCAATCGAAACTTGAACCCACTAAAATGAGTGGAAACCCCATTATTTATGTGATTAAGACATACTAGCTTTGAAGGAGTTTCTGAAATCTTACCCACATTCAACACGAAACTGGCCACTTTTGGCCATCTTCCGGCGACACTGGAAGCTTAAGCCTAATACCTAGTCTGTCCAGGACATTGCTGGACACATGGTCACCCTGTCTGAAGTAGTCAAGTTTTGTATCAAGTTATTCAAAACGATGAGCCAAATTCAAAATTTTAACATTCGCAGAGGTTGGTCAATCCCGTCGGAAGATGGCCAGTTTCGTGTTGAATGTGGACAATTATGGTATCATATTACTCCTCTCGATGTGCTGAATAAAACGATGTATCACATTTGGGGGTAAGATTTCAGAAACTCCTTCAAAGCTAGTATGTCTTAATCACATAAATAATGGGGTTTCCACCCATTTTAGTGGGTTTAAGTTTCGATTGGGGACAGCTCATATCAAAATTCGTTACCAGGACCCCGAACTTATTATTGTCACCAATTTTCATAAAAATCGGACTGTATCAGCTAAGAATGTTACCTTGTAAGATCACAATCTCTAATTAAGCTTTGAATTATGAACTTATTAATGAGAAAATAGTGTTAACTAAAAATTATACATATATTCGTATATTTTTAAAATCAATTAAATCTGAATAAGTCAGCAATAAATTAATTAATAATTAAATTTCAGGAAAAATACGGCATTTTTTAGTGTTAGCATATTATTAAGACTAAAGTCTGAAAATTACTAATACATTAAAATATAAAATTACTTAAACTCGAATCTACAGAAATTCTGAATATTCTCTTTCACATCCGTAGAATTCTCCGTTTTATGTTTTGATATTAAAACAATTTTATCGTTTCAATTAATAGAAGAAAATATTTCAACTGATAGAATAAATAACTTATGAGAAAATTTAAATTTAAGTACAGATGTTTGCAGAGAAAATACATTTAATTTAAAAATTCACTTTTAATTTAGAATAAAAACTTAATGCAGTTGAACGTTGATTTGAAACTCATGAAAATAATTTTGAAAAACACTCTCAGTTTAGTTTCGGGATTGTCCTCAAATATTTAATTCCCGAAAAAGACTTCTCTACTGTAATACAACAAGTGAACTATTTCTCTGATTGCCATTATTATGAACTCAAGCAAAAGAGAAAGTGAATGGTTTCTAATGGATTAAAGTGAAGTTATTTTATGAGCTAATGCCACAAAATAGGGCTCTAATGCATTTCTTTTCTCCAGTTCAGTGTATGTTATGTACAGCACTAACAAACTGGACTCTCATTTGCTATAATAATGAGTAGCGTATCAATCAGTCTTTGTAACACTCATTAGTGTTAGCGTTAAACCATTTTATTAACTCATGAGTACGAAAAAACAGTATTAACTCCTGTTTGCTGTTGAGCGTTAGCTTTCATTTTATTAAAGTTGTCGACTGACGTGCAATAATATTAATAGTGACAGTTTTGGTCCATTTCAATATTTATAGGCCTCGGATATGATCTTTTTATCTGATGAACGGCCGGATGCGTAGACTCGGACGCATCGGAAGTCCAGTCATGATAACCGAATCGCTTATGCATTTTGTCTGATTTGAGTAATATTTTAGTAAAGGTTTCAGTCTAACCGACTGTCATAATCATTTGCATTAATTCAGAAAAATAATCATTTCGTGGGAAAACCAGGCGATGTGCAAAAGGAAGACATATTATGGAAATACGAATACATTAATCAATTTCGGTTATGTCTAATAATCTCAATCATAATAATTCACTTTTATAGGAGTAATGGTATGAAAGTTGTTTACTTTAGTGTTCAATTCCATCAATTCTTCTATTGTTTCGAATCTATTTAATTATAAATAATTGAAATCTGTACTAAAAAAATTCAAGTACAGTAAATGTTAATACACCAGAGAGTACTAATCAATGGTCGAGTTCATGGCGTGATTCACAGTGTTTCAAGTTATTCATTACACATAAAGTTAATAATAGATTTGTCTGTCCAGCTATTAATTGCTTTTGGAAATTAATTGTATGTTAATCATAAAAATTAAACCCATATATAACTCAATTTGAGGCGAATTAAATTTTGTAAAATGACAATTTCTTTCTTATTTTATAAGTGATGTGAACGATATAAATTTGATTAAACTTAGACATAGATTTGTTTTCTCTTTCATTTAAATAATAATCTATTTGAAAATCTAATTAAGAGTTTCTCTTAGAAGCAGAAAGTTTGATGTTTAAAACCCAATCGATTTAAGTTTATAGTACTTTTATGAGTTGGTAACTTATATTCTTAATTGAATTTCAGCTCTCTATTGGATATAAGCAATGACTAGTTTTGGCTAAATTTCTCAAATAAATAAAAATTTAATTTGTTGAAACAAATAAACTTATTGAAGCGTACATTGCCATAGAAAATCCACTCCCTATTATGGCTTATATCATATAATTTTTAGCATTAAAATTCCATCGCTTTTGTTGAGCGCTTTTCACAGAATTACTCTTTCAATACTACCAGTATTATAATTATAAACTAACGGCTAGAATCAGAATAGGGTAACATTCAGAATAGGGTAACATTCCATTCTCTTTCATTCTATAAAATTTAATTAACTTTTTTAAATGCAAGTTTGACTGACAAATAATTGTTTAACTTTTGTCTGTTTTAAATAATAGAAAAACCATTTCAATTGAATACTACTCATCAGTTTAAATCTCAAATAAATTTAAATTAATTTAACTAAAACTTTGATATTTTAAAAAGGCTAATGATTTTAATAGTAATAATTGAAAAGAGCCATTCTATTATTGTCTATTATGATATATTATAAATGTTATTCTATTTATAATCATATATCTATAAAATATATTGTATAAAATATATTATGTAAAGTTTTTAATAAAAAAAAGTAATTTATAACTTTAGAAATTATTTTATAGGTAAAAAAATTATTTTGCATTATTAAAAAAAATATGCGCCGAGACCCGGGATCGAACCAGGGACCTTTAGATCTTCAGTCTAACGCTCTCCCGACTGAGCTATCTCGGCTTATATTTCAAGGTTTGCTATCTTGCTATGCATTGCTTTTGATAGCATTTAAGTCTATTACTAATAGAAGTATTAGATAATAGGAGACAGCCTTTTCATTTCATTTTGTAAAAGCATAACTATATAGTCAGTCAAAAAGAAAGTTTTCAATAAGAACAGGCTTATTGTCGGTTACAATGAGTTGAATTACGAAACAGGCCTCAAAGCATTGATGACATTGAAACAAGTTTTCCTTAAAAACCTCATAAATGTTATTGAGTTAATTATATAAATATGGCAGTGGTATACTCGTATCTGAATTGTGTAAAATATATGATATAAATGTGTTTCACATAAAATGAGCACACATTTGAGTACAGGTAAAAGTGCTCTTAAATTGATATTTAGTGAATTCATTCATTTAAACATTTTTGCGCTATAAATAATGCTAAAGTTTGCGCAGAAACTAATGATAATTTAATAACCTATGCATCTGTTGCCTAATATGCAAAGAGCTAAAAATGTAATTAAAATTGAATCATAACCAGTAAGTTAGGCGAAAATCAATGGAATTCAGGAAATGTAGCGAAATAGTAATTAGCAGAGGAGATAAGTTAATACTTAATAGCAAAATAATTTCCCATTAAATATTTTTTTAATATTCCTTTTTAGGCATTTTAATAAACTATTATTCTGTGCAGTCAAGTATTCAGTGATATTTTTCACTTAACTTTTTTATTATCATTAGTTATTCCGTCATTTTTTAATTTATTAATGATTAAGTTTTTGATATATTTGTAAAATTGTTATGAATTTATTAATTATGAGATAAACTAAAGTATTAAAAATTGGTGCATTACAACTGTTCCAAGTTAATCTATTTCAACAACTAGTTTGCTTCTTATCAGGCTCTAATTCATTTCTAAATTACCCATTATTTCAAATTTTCACAAATCTATAAAATTAAAAGTTGTTGAAAGCATAAAAAAAACAAATAAATAATTTTTTTTGTTCCATTAAATGAGTTAAAATAGAATTCAGGGAAAAATCAAATAGCTGTGCATTTTCAAAGAAATTATAAACTTTGCAATTTATTAATTTACTAATGAGTCCTTTATTAAAAGTATAGTATTAAAGTTGGTTCAAATTGATATTTAAGTAAAAATTAATTCATTTTGCCTTAAGTTTATTACAAAACATTGATTCAGACAAAAAAGTTTGAGGCTATAAATAGATGAATTAAAACTAAACTTATTTGATTCGAACAATCGTTCGGATCCTTTAAAAATAAGTATTCACTAATTAACATTAAACTTGAATAGAAGCATAAATTGTTAATAAAGTTGTTATCCAGTAATTAATGCTAAACAAAAACACTAAAAAGCTATTATAGAATTCAAACGAATTTACTAATGCTTTTGTTTAATTAATAATTAGGCATAACTTTTGTGAATTTTAGGAAAACATAAATATTTGATTAAGTTTATTAAGGAATTGCATCTAAAAATACAATTCATTCCTAGAATTGGTGTCTAAAAGGGCAATATTTCTGATTTAAAAAAAATCTGTTTTATAACATTATTTTAATTGTACTGAAAACAAAAAAATTGATTAACAAAGAGTTAATTATCGATTGGTTGAATGAAATATAGAAAGAGTGAAATGATTATCCCGAAGACACAGTAATAAAATGCTTTTAATGTTAAGTGCATCAGCACTGCATCATCACTGCTTCATCACTACGCCATCAAAAGAATGAAAGAGAGATACATTAAAAGCTTGTGCATCGGTTATTCAGCAGTTGTCGCATCAGAACCGTTGGCTTCACTTTTCTTTCGTTAATACCCCCAAAACTGGCAGAACTACACATCACTAATTGAACTCCGACATGTTTCCATTAAGATCGCAATACCGACTATTGCACGTTAGACATTAATTTTTTATTTTCTGTTCCATTAGCGCCAATCTCGTCTGCTTAATACTCGTCGTCAATCCCTGAAGTGCTTCACTAATAGCCTTTTCTTCTAATCTATGAATTATTCGCAGCCCTCAAATTAGAAGCAATATTTGCAACTATGCACTTGTCTCAGTCTATGAGCTGATAAAAAAACTATGTTTGCCGTATGGCCCAAACACACATAGGGTGACCAAGTCTAGTGAGACCCAAATCTGGACAAAAAACCAAATTTTTATCTATCAAATTTGTTGCAAGAATAAATAAATGAACAATTATAATAAAAAAAATTAGACTTTTTCTCTCATTTTCCATTATTTAGTATTACCGTAGAATATCTGTAGAATATAATCTTTAACATATTAATAAAACTTAGAACAAGTTACTGAAGAGTTAAATCTTAAGGGGGGTCCGCATAGAAAAATCTTGAAAATCCATGATGGTACCTTTTAGGTATCTCAAACGTACTAACCACATACAATCCTTAGCCATGATTGACCAGAAACCGTTTTTATACTAATAACGTCTATAAAAGTGAAGCTTGAATTTAAAAGCGAATCGAATACCAAGAAATATTAGTAAAATGTAAGTCAATTACCGGTAAGTAAAATAAAAGTCAATCAGTTATATAAATACAATAAATAATTATTATTAACTTCCTAAAGAATGATTAAAATTTTAAAGAATGTCATTTAGAATTAAGATTAGTAGAGTCCCTAACAGTTAAATATTAAATTTTTATTTTTTTAGTTTTTGCTTAAATTTGGACAAAACGCGTCCAGAATGGGTAGGACCGGAATCTGGATTACTGTACAGTACATAGTGTGAAATCTGGACGCTGGGTCACCCTAAACATACATCTCATTCATTCGCTTCAGTTCATTAAATCGGATAAAAAAAATCATATTTTGTAATAAACAATTGAATATTCTTTAAAATTGTTATGTATTCTCCATATATTAAAGTATATGAAAGAAAAAGTTGTCTGTAAAAGCTTTTATCACTTTGTTATAATAAAAAATTACTTAAACTAATTATTGAGTAATGCACTTATATTTTTGATGAAAATTTAACTTTGAAATTATTTTACTTAATGCTTAGCTAATGGTGAAACTAAATCTGCAGTTATTTACATTTCATTACTTAAGGAAGGCTTCAATGCACTTAAGGATTTATTTAGGAATTGAATTTTATTTACATAAATGAATTTAAACTAATGGTGATGTAAAAAATATTACTTTAGTTTTGAAATATTAATTCTAAGTTATATTAGGAAAATAATATAAACAAGAATGACCATTACTATGAACTCATATTGCAATTGCTGTTTAAACACAAGTTTTATAATAAAATTTGTAAATTCATATTTTAAAATTTTCATAATTCCGTCTTTCATTACTGTAAATTTCATTGTTGCAAAAAGTGGAAAAATGCGTTTCACAATCAAATCAATAGTGATTTGAAAGACTTTATTACACAAAATTAATTTTAAGCACTAATAATAGGGCCTTTCCAACAGCGCAGTGGTCTAAGGCGTAGTCAAAATCTGACTTAAACCAGAGTTTACTAAAGGGCTTTGGGTTCGAAACTAGTCGATACCTAAAATATTTTCTAAGTCAGAAACAAGGAGAGGATAAGAGAGCACAGAAAAAAGTGTTTTATAATGAATTTAATAGTTTTAAAATAATAACTTGCAATACATTGCTTTAAATGATAAACATTTTTGAAATGTCAAAAATTTCAAAATTCTAATTTTAAATGCAGGTACACTGAAGTATCATACTTGTTTCAATATTTAAGTAAAATGTTCTTTTTTGAATAACTTATTATATAGTGCACAGTAGAGGTACACAATCTCATTGGAAATTATATAACTATTGGTTATTTTGGACAGACTTAGATACATAAATCCGCTTCTATTTTAATACTATTGATTTGAGACCATCTTTACAATAGTTTTACAATAGTTTTACACTGGTTTTACATAATTCATGCTTCAAATATTTTTCAGACATATATTTTATACTCAATGTGAATGAAATAATGTATTAATCTTTTTGAATTGCAATATTTGATATATTGATCATTTCGAATGCATTTCTTAGATTAGTCTTTTGGGAAATAGTATATACTCTTATTTGATTGCCAGCAAAACACTTTACTTAAGAGTTATGATTATGTTATTCTGTGTTATGTTCCGGTCAGATATGTATTCAATAGGATTTGAAATAGAAAGTCCACACTCTTTAAACTTTTACCTTTTAGTGATTTATATAAAGTATTTATATCACGATTTAGTGATCCTTATTATAACGTCAATATAATTATATTAAATAATTATATTAAATAATTATAAGGCTTACTCAAACATATAGTATGACATGGGATTCAAATGTCAAAAGTTTAACTATAAGTTGAGTTTTCAATATTCTCTAGCAGTCTCGAGCAGTCTCGAGCAATGACCAAATGTTAGAATATTTTATTATTTTGAATTTAAAATTGAAATTTTATGAAAGGATAAGAAGAAATTTAATATAAGGAATTGCAACCATTGAACGACTAGTAATAACTGATTTGAGGCAATATTACTAGTATTAAAGTACGAGTAACTTAAGAAAATGAACTCAAAGTAAACATACAATTTAGTAATAACATAATGTTTTATTGCTGATGAAATGAAAATATATTAGAGAAAAATAAAACTAATGCAAGTCAGACACGATGTTGAAAGACAGAACTTTCACTATATATGACAACATTATGTAAGCTTCGCTAATATCACAAAATGACTATTCCATTACAAATATGACGAGCACTTTGTGAAATAAGTTTCTTCAGCCAAAACCGACCGAAAGCAAACAATTGGTCCCAACTTCTATTGAACTCGTTATCACTAATACTATATATTAAGCTATTATTATAATAAGTTATATGTTATATACAGAATAACTCAACTGGTAAACAAAATAATCATTTTAATAGTGACTATTCAATAATAAGATCTAATTATCGTCAAACAAATCGATAAATTATATATGTATTAGTTTTACTTCCCTTAATGGAAAAGATATACATTAAAAAAATTTAGAAATAGGCAAATAATGAATATTTTTATTGAATCGCAAACAAAAACTAAAGTAATTATGTTAATAGGTCTTAAAATTGAATTTTATGCAACATTTTTTCATTTTTAGTGAATATCATATCTAAAAATTAATGGCTTTTATAATTTTAATTTTATAATAGCATTTTGATGGGGAGGTCAATAAATGAAAATCGAGACCTAAAGTGTGGGCTGCACTATCACCTAACCTTAACTTAACTTAAGGTGAAGTTGTATGAAAACAGGTATGTCAAATAGTGAAGTCGGTCGGTCTCTGTATTCGGTATTGCGGTTCATTTAGTCAGTGCTTTTTGTGGTGGCCATTGTTTAGCTTTAAAATCTATACAGTCTCATCTTTGGGTAGCGTTGCGTTTCATTATGTTTCAATTAAAGTGAAAAGGTTTTAAGACTGATGATAATGGAAATAGATTGTGAATGTAACTGCACTTTAATATAATTCTAACTTTAGTAAAGAGTACTGTTTATACTGTATGTATAAGATAATGCTGATTATGAAAGCAATTTTCCTAATGAGAATATAAAGAGCAGTCAAATTTGTTCTTATTAGAAGACCCTATCATTAGTAAGATGTAAAATGCATTCTCACTACAGGAAAATAAGTGTTTATTGTTTTTATTTGTTTGCCTAATTCAAGATTTATAGTTTATGTTCTGTTCAGAACTCTTTATAGAAATTTATTTTTGTTTATTTAATTTGTGATCATCTGATAGCAGAGCAACTGCACAAATGATTTACTTAATGGAAAAATATTTAAATTAAGTTTGAGAACTAATTGAAATTTATTAGATATTGTAAACAGACTTGAAGTCTAACTTATAATTCAATTATCTTTTATGAGAAGAGAATTCATTAATATAAATGAAAGTAAACTCTTTTGGTGTCTTACTTTTGGCCAATAAATTGTTTTATGGACTAAACTTTGTTCAGGAAATATAGTCTACGAAATAATATAACTGTTAGGGTTTTGTGAGATTATTTAGATTTTGATTAATCATTTTCAACTGCTATAGT
>JAUJYT010001810.1:0-10433 GCA_033996565.1 Nanhermannia nana
TAGCACACAAACAGAAAACTTTTATAAAAACAAGCTTTTGTTTATTGATTGCATTCAATTTAAACATAATTTTTTAATTTTAATTAAATAATAATTCTACGGGATATTTACAAAAGTTTTATGTTTGGCACGAAGTGGTTCTAGTATAGTACAAGAAAAAAAGTAATTTTTATATCCCTACCCCATTCTTGCACACTTATACTAAATGTAGACCCTTTACTTTTCAGGTTTAATTTTCACACCGATTCGGGTGATTTAATCGGGTTTAATAAATTTAACTGAATTCGGGTATTATTGGGTTTAACCCGAACATTTATTTTCAATTTCGGGTTCGTAAATTGATAAAAAAATTTATATGTACTGATGAAAATGTCCTATATCTCAATTGAAATATAAAATCAAGAGCATATTTAGGTGTTCATTAGTAACATAATCTGTTTAAACATTTTTTTTATAAAAATCAAATACTTTGACTCGAGATTCCTTAATATAAGGGTTTAGAGCAATAGCATGTTCGATTCGGGTTCTTTCGGGTTAAACCCATTTTAAAAATGTTCTTTTCGAAGGGTTTAATCGGGTTTAATGTATAAGTTATATTGAGTGCGAGCCTTAAATCACTTACAAGACAATTGAAAATAATTGAGAAAAATTGCAATTTTATAATAAATTTTAGTAATGAATTCAATAAAATATAAGAAATTTCACTAGGGTGATTTACAAAGTAAACATACAATGCAGGGGAAGGGCACATTTATAATTAGTGGAGGGCAGAGAGTCCCGTGCCCCTAAGATTTCGTAATTATATTAATTTAAATTTATTTGCAATAAAGAATCAAATTTTAAAGTTTTATTTCACTTTTTAGACAAAGATCTATTTTTATTAATTAAATTATATTGAAAACAAATGGCCGGTAGAAGATTCATATCCATTATACCATATTTTCAATATATAGTCTGTCTTTAGATAAATGAAAGAATTTGTTTGTTTGAAAGAATCAATTATGTTAAAAATTTTCTTATTTCTAGCTACCTATGGGGCTAAGGGGGCTATAGCCCCCAGAAATTTTCCTGAATTTAAGTGTTGGTCTGTGGCAATTTTAAAAATTGTCATATCTTCATTTTTTCTATGCTTAGCCCCCCCTAACCAAAAATTTCTAGTTACGCCACTGTTTCTAGCCCACTCAAACTGAAATTCTTGTTAATGAGTTGGGGAGGGGGTCAGCCAGATAAGTGCGAAAGCTTGCACTTAATATATCATTCATTGGGTATAAGCGTGTATATTCATCAGAGGCTGTTGGGATAGGGGTCTAAAAAAATACTTTTTGTGCGCACTATGCAAGTCATTCGTAATAAAATAATTTTTGGATAGGAGCAAATTTTTGTTTTATCTCGTTTGATCTCTTTAGGCTCATATTAGTTCAATAGAAAGCCTCCGTAGAATTTATATAAAATATAATAAAAAAAATATGACGAAGAATCAGATAAGAATGGGTGAAAAAGTTTTTAGTTGAGTCTATTATTGAGTAATAAGGAATGAAAGACATAAAGGATATAACAAAATAAACATTTTTCAGTTTCCAATTCAGTTTTATTGAATTCATTATAAAAATTTATTTAGAATTATCCAAAAATTGCAATTTATCTCAAGAAGTTTCAGTTGTATTCAACTGTCTTGTTAAGGATTTATAGTGTTAGCAAACATATGAAACCACGGATTTGTAATCCAAATGTTTAATATCCTTACAGCAAACTTTTCTAATCTAACTTGAAAAGGACTGATTTGAAATGAATTGAAAAAAATACAAGGCTTATAAAACATTAACCCAAAAACTACTTCAATGCAAACCAAAATTTAATAAATGCATACAAATTATAAATGATAACCAGGAAAGATAAAAATCAGTTGAATATCTGTTCAACTTTTTTTTCAAAAGTTAATCTGCAAAAGAGAGAGAGCACTAAAAATCCTCTAAATTTGAGTCCACTGTTTTAATAATTTGAAAAATAAAGGGTTATTCTAAACATTAGGGGAAGGGGGGCACATGTCCTCACCAATCATTTCCTGGTGTTTAATTGTAGGTCTGTAGCAATTTTTAAACCTAATCTTTTCCTAATTTAAATACTCTTTAGTGCATTGGTTTGTTTGAATCGATTTTCATTTAAAAGCATTTTAGAAGATTATAGTTTTGGAATTTACCTGTGTTTGAGATAAACCAAATTTGTCTTTGATTGCGTAGAGTTCAGCCCTTAATACTGAATTTTCACGGGTTAACTCCAATACTCGGGTTTCAAGAACCATATCGGAAATCCTTCTCTTCTCTCGTGACCTTTGACAAGAAGTTTAATTTCATGAACATGTGTTATAAAATTGAAATTAGATTGTGTGCAGACACTATTGTGAAACATAGCTGGGCATAAATTTTTAAAAATAAAAGCACATTATAGTGCTGATAAAACAAGTTCCTATTTTGAATCGTAACATGTTAATTTTTTTATTCAAGTCTTATATTAAAATACAGGTATATATAGTTAATTATCAAATACATTGATAAGATGAACATAGTTTACAACATAAATAAACATATAATAAGCAACAATTAATTATACAGCTTAACAAAATTTATAAAATGCAGAAATCAAGTGCTCTCATAAAATTTTAAAATATCAGTTTCAATCAAATTTGATCTCTTTTGGAAGATATCAAAATATAATCTCGAATTATTATTGATGTCTGCAATGAATGTATTCTAAGCCTAAAGTACAGTTAAATAAAGTGTGTTTCAACTCATTTGAAATAAATGATAAGATTATAAGCTCAAAGCCTGAATGGAAAATAATTTTTCGTTATGAATTTTATTTCTAACTATGCAGACACATTGGTTTTAATTTTTATAGGTAGTGATGGAGAGTCAAAACATCATCTATTTGGCGAAAATATGCAAACAATTGAACATAGATTCAAAAACAATATATCTCTTGCCTTTGCACTAATTGAACATTTAATTACTATAAGAAGTTGATTCAATAGTGCTTATTATGATTCTGTTGGGTTCGTTTAAACATTACTGGTTTATATAAAATCATTAAAACTTTTTTAAGCTCAAATGTATTTAAATTAAACCTAGTGTTCGAATATATTAATATCGCTAAAGTTAATAAAAACTTTGAATTTATATTAAATGAATCAATAAATAAAATGCTAAAAATCTAATTTAATTATTTTAGATTAAGTCAGACGAATGTTCATCAGCTATTAGTTAAACTTTTTTCATTCTCAAAACCATTTCTCTATGTGTTTTCATATAAGTATTTTTAATTTTTAGGGTAATTAGACTTTCATTTAACAGTTTTAAACACTAATAAAATTTAAATTAAAGAGTTGTGGGTAAAGATATAGCCGAAGATCGGTAGTGAGCACTTGTATCGGTTGACTGTGTCCGCGCGCATTCAAGTGTATGATTTATTGCACAATATTTTCTACGAATAGCTCATAAACTTGATGATAAATAAAACCCTTTAATCTTATGATATTAATGTATAAGATATGTCTATAAATAGTTAAGAACTTTACTCTAAAGGGCCCCAAAAGTTTTATATCATATATGAGTTGCAGACATACCTTTTCGCCGCCTCATTATTTCTCTTTCTTCGATCCCAATAAGACTCATCTTTCTTCGAGTCGGGTATAAATTCGCGCTGTTTTCTAGAATTCAAGACCTGGTGCGGACTCGTGGGTCCAGAAATCATGACGTTATTTAAGGGATAGGTTGATGTGAGAGTAGTTGGCGATCCTGAGCAAAAGTATGCGGCACCTGAGCTCGTATGGTTTACAACTTATAATTTCGAAATATTAAAAAAACTTTTAAAAACATTCATACCGAGGGACGCAATTAATGCACTGGCGGGCGGAACAGCGTTAGCGATACTGAGATCAACAGGCGATGGACTCCAACGCGGGTGTTTTATTATGCGAACCTCTGAGTCGTCCAAGTTGTCCATACTATTAACCTTAATATTTGAAACAATAATGTTAAGAATAAATGTGATCGATATTAGCGCAATCGCATGTGACGAGCGAAGCACGTGTAAAATTGGTGAACAGGTACTGTACAAATTGCATTAGAAAGACATGACATTTATAGGCATCTATAGTATTAGTATGACTTATGCACTTAGAATTAAATAAGCGATAAAGAATCAAATGCTTTCCAAGCCGTTATGCCTTCTCTGCATTCTATATTTATAACGATTTTTTACAGTAAATATATTGTGATTTCTATTTCGGCTAAATTTTAAAGCAAAACATAGATAAGTTTTATCTTTAAAATTAACTTTAACTTTGACATTAAAGTTCTCTATTAAACTCTCAATATATAGAACCAAACGCACGAATCAATTAATTCACATAATTTTTTGTTGAATAATTTGCAGGCAATTAAAATCATTAAAATTCAGTCGAGTCGTAAAACTAATCTATAGATATCTATATGTACACAGTCTTAAGTAAACAATAACTAAGAATTTGTTTTTTACAATTCATATACGACTTAACTTAGGAAAAAAACATTTTCAAAGAACACATTTCACATTTCGAAGAATTAAACTGAATATTATTTAATAAAAACACAGAGGAAAGAAAGAGTGCGTTGTAAAAAATGCATAGAATAAGTGTAAAAATAATGTAATGTATTTACAAGAGAGTAAGTTTTACTTACTTTGGAGAACAACAACATCGCAAAGCTTCCTCTGGCACTTTCACTACACGTCTGACTGTGACCTAATTTACCGTAATATCAGTACGATGTGAGCCTTGTATTACGGCAGCAGCAATGAGTCTCAAGATCACTGTTACAGAGTTGTCGTATAATATTAATAATGAGGTCAGGGGTGATGCGAGTTATAAGTCGGACAAGGTTAACCACATCAAAGGTCCTTCAACGCGGAAGGGAAAGTTACTTGGCGCGCATTCTATGCACTTTTAGATTGCATTTTATCCACTTCTGTAGTCTCTTATATTCCGATATAACGATTACACAAATTATGAGTTACTATACTTCACTATCACTAAAATATCAATAGAAAGGTTGTTCTTAAAGACAGTTTATGGTCATTTCTCTTTAATAGCACTTAATATATCGAGGATTAAAATTTGCGCCCACTCTCACTCTCAATGCTGTCAAAAATGCCGACTTTGAAGCCAATAAAATAAAGTAAAGCAAAGTATTTCCATTTGATAGTAATATTACACAGTTTTGAATTATGCATTATTTTCACTCCGATTCATAGCTTACACCAAAACAGTTAGTATACTATTACCTCACTTTACAATCCATGCGCTGAAACTATTATATTTAGAACATCACAACCACTACAGCGAGTGCTATAACATTACATAATAACTGAGTTGAGCCAAATTGAGCAAAAATAATACACACAATACACGTGCACCTCAAAGCACGTGATTATATCTACCAATTCAGGGTCGACTCATATACGACTCGAATCAATAATTGTTTGCCATCGACTCCAACTCCAAATCTATAAAACAAATCTTACATAACTTATGCATCTTATGAAACAAGGCTTTAACAAGTTTTCTCACATATAAAGTGGGATTCAATCAAATAGTGCTTTGTATGCGTTTTTCTACTAATTAAACGATTAAAACTTTTAGTCGATTAACACAATGATTCAATGTTAGGTCAAAATCACTGAAACCAACTTTTATTTTACTTGAAGTTTATTATAAGAGACGTTTAAGATTAGAAAAGATCCAGAATTTCGCGCAATTTTAATTTTTTATATTAACCATGAATTAAAGTGTGAGTTTGATCCGATCCTTGACATAATAAGAAGTGTTCGACCCTCTAATTTGCCGAGAAAAGAGTGAGGGCTTTAAGAATGAGTCGAATGTCCATTAGATAAGTTTTTATAAGGATAGTATTTCGGTGCCATTGTATTTATCCAATAGTTAATTAACTGTATTAGCTATAATTTCATACCATTACTGCTTCAGTACTAGCAATAAATTTTATTAATCTTCAGGCATATAATTCTTTCTTTTTTTAACAATGAATTAATTCAAAGGAACTAATAGTTTGGATTTTACTCTTGTGTTAAGGTTATGAACGTAATTAAGAATTTACCATTAAATGATAGATACATGAAAATCAATGTTAACCATTAAATTAGTTATCGACTTAATTACTATTATTGAAGGAATTTTTAATTTCAAAGCTATCAATACATTTATAGAAACAAATTTTTAAAACTTGAATAGAAAAACGCATTTTTTTCAATCAATTTAATTAAAAGTAAACAATAGTATAATTCTTGAAGATTTGATGGGATAGTCATTAATGCAATCATTCATTTAAAGTGTCATTCAGTTTATATGCATTTAATTTTATAAATCTAAATAAAATAAAAGTGAGGGACAGTTTTCCTATAAATCTTCTATTTAAATTTCAATGTTAAATTTGAATTACCACTTATATTAGGCTCAATATTAAAATGAAGTGCTGTTAATTAGGGAACGCCACTAAAGATTTATCAAAGAAATCAAAAGTTATTGAAACTTGACTTAACTGAACCGAACTCAACAAGAATGACCCAATTTGTGTAACACGTGTTACATATCCTTAGAAATTAAGGATTGAGGGTATTCTAGGAAGTAAAGGGTATTCGTATATCAATGAATCACAAAGTCATTGAGAAATTATTCTTTTAATTTCATCATTTGAAGTGTCAATTCTGTAGATAACTTGAAAACAAAAGTTATTAGAAGTAAATTCGAATGAAAGCTAACGATCATTACTAAAAAGAAATTATGATAAATATCTTGAATGCCTTTGAGGCAAATATTTCCGTGCCTTGACTTTCGATTGAAATTCAGGAAAGCTTTTATTTTTATTTAAATTTATCATTTAAATGAGCTGTCGGTATAAAAAATTCAATATCTTATTAAACTTTCAATGAGTTGAAACTTTTTTTTGAAGTAATTATTAGAAATAATTATCAATCATAAGATCAATCGGATTCACTAATTTGTAAATAGGAAGTAATAGGAAGTAAATAACTTTTCTTATAAACAGTAATAGACAGTAAGTAAGGTTTCAGTGAATCTAAACTTTTATATTTAGAAAATGTTCAAAATAAAAAACTAAAGTATATTTTGTAAATTCTAACAATAATTAATAGCATAATAAAGAGCTTATACTAAAGTTATTTAACTGTAAGCTGAAGCACATGCTTGGTTTCAAAGCTCAGGGTTATTGACTAACTTATACGCATTAAAAGGGAGAGAAGTTGTAATCTCTAAACTTAAATATCTTGTATGGGTTTAATGGGTTTGTTAAATATAGTACTCTAAGACTCTTGTAAAGTGAGTGAATGGATTCATGTGACTCAAAATCAAACGAATAACTTTGATAATAAAAAGCAGATATCAAACCACAACTCAATTATTGAAATTTAGCAAATTATTTGTCCCCTTATTTATTGCTACAAATAATTAAATAAATAGATTTACAAATTAAGTCTTTTATAATAAACTAATGTTTATCAGCAATTCATTTAATAACAATATAATTCTATAAATAAATTTATAATCATTTGATAATTAATTTTCACCTAAAGTATAATTATTAGCACTAATTATTAGCCGATATACAGGTATAGTGTTTGATAAGACACTAATTGCAATACATTATGAAATTTTAGATAAATTTTGAACTAAAAGATAACCGAATTATTATAAAATAGTGTTGTAATGCAATCACTAAAACAATTTATTTTGTTTGGAAGAATCAAACCTTTAAGGAGTACATGATTTGAAAACGAACCGGCGTTTGTGTATTAGAGCTCGCAATTATGTGAGCAAATAGTTAACAAATTCTTGTTAGGCCTTACTATTTATTACCAAAACAGCTCAATTTAAATCTAATATAGAACTCTGTGACGCGAAAACGATATGTTCAGTCATAAGAACATATAATCTTATCTAAAATTATTAATTTCTAAACTATCAGAGCTTAAACTCATGAAACATTTGACTTAAATTTAGGTAAAAATAAGCCAAACTTTGATTCCATGCCTGTAAAAGTCGCGAGCGCTAAACGATAACCTCCGATGTGATCAGGATTAAGAGATTTGATGTCTCCCGTTTGTACCGGAATTTTAGCCTCAGAACCAGTAGGTCTTCGACCACCGAAATCGATGAAAAATAGTCTTTGAAGCACTTCGTAAGTTAATAAAGTAAATCCAAACTGAGGCGCACTTCTGAACACTCGTGCCGGACCTCCTTTCCAAAAGGCAACCCCTCCCTCTTCTTTCCATATTTTTCTGACAGCATCTTTTGATAGCAAATAAAACACTTTTTATTAATACTGTTATAAATAATTACCATTCCTTATTGGGTTACCGAACAGTCCCGTATAAGTGGTTTGTCCCGCACGAGCCGCCACTTGTAGACGTGTTTTAATGACATCCGCCGGAGTCACTAAATAAGCCGCCGGAACGCCTGAAAATAACTATTGTTTAGCAAAAAACTGCAATCAAAGAAAATTTCGATAAAATATACGTAATTACCAGCGATAACAGCAGATACTAATAAAGAACCGGCGCTATTGTGTCCGTTAACGTCTGCAGACTTCAACTTGCAATTGGCGTAAACTGGAAAATAAATGGCTGAAAATGGTATATCGCGGAGAAAACAAGCTTTAGATCCCTATAAAATATGACTAATTTTGAGTAATTAGTATTTCTTAGAAGTCGTCAAAAGCTTTAATACCTTATAAAGTCCTCTAATGCCAAGATCTTTAATGACACCCAAAGCTCTAACTTTTGGACCGCTAGTGATTTCACCGGCAACTTGCAAACGAATCTTAACTAATGTAAAAATTTTCTATTTATTAATTTTATTGAAAAAGTCTGCCAATAATTACCAATTTCTAAAGGGTTTGTAAACATGACTTGTGATGCACCGGCCTATAAGTGATAAAAGAAATAGCGATAATAGTGATAAAATGAAATGTGATGATGGACTCACACAACCGCCAGCAATGATTTCTGATGCCATAGTAATTTCCCCCTTTTCTGTGGTCAACTTATCGCGAACCAAATCATTCATTGTTAGTTTGATTGCTTTCTCAGGACAAACGCCAACCAACTGAGGCAATAAACCACGATATAGTCCGAACACTCCTTCGTGACGAATCACTTTTTTAGCGCAATCCAAACTGTTTCGATACATCAATTCTCCGATATAAGAACCGCTCCTTTGGTTTTGCATTCTTGTCTTCACCTAATTTGTATTCATTGGGAAACAACAGTTATTGATATAAATTAAAACAAATGCTATGAAAATATATTATTTTTAAAAAATATTCATTTATCAGCTTTTATTGATTCATTTGTGTCAGTTAATTGATATTTCGATGAAAACTTTATTAAAATTTATTACCAAATCAATAGGATAGACAACTGTAGCTCCGGCCGCACCAGCGATTGAACCCAAAGTAAATCTGTAAGCACTTTCTAACAGTTGAATACCGATTCCTCGATCAGCTGGACTCTCAACAGCCTTGACTTCTGCGATAGGTCTTGATAAATATCTTGTGGGTCGATAAGGAGCCACTCTTTCTAAGTCAACAAAACTGACTCTACCAGTGGACTGATGCAGAAATCCGGCCAATTGAAAGAGTATATCGATTTCAAGTGGTGTTATTTGAGACATTTGTTGAGCCGCATAAAGAAACTCTTCTTTAGTCATTTCGAGCTGAAGATTGCCCTTTGAAAACGTCAGATAAATCCTCTTCACGAGTTCCATATTGTTGAGCAATGAGTTAAATGCCATGAAATAAGGAAAGGTTACTAAATGACCACCTGTTCCCGCGCCGGCCATTGCCACCAGATTAGGCTTTACGTCTTGAGAAAGCAGATGACTTTTGCAGTTCATCATAATATAGGAGAAATCCATCGCAGATATAACGCCTTTTTTGTTTTTGTCCATAGACTTAAAAGCTTGAACGGCATGTTCTTCATGAAAATCATGCAATACATGCGAAAATTCTGAATAAGTGACGGTCCGTTTGCGGTCATCGCCGAAATGCAAACGCATGAAATCCCCTTTGAAATTAAAGGGGATTTTCTCGTGCAATGTCGTCAGTCTTATGATCTCTTCGAACTCATCGTATGTGATCGAACCGGAACCGTTCGTGTCGAACAGTTGGAACGCTGTCCTATAGACAGCGTCGGGTTGGCATAAGACCGCCTCAAACGCTTGAAATTCCATAAACGAAATGAGTCTGAAATGAATTTAAAGAAAATTGTTAAATGATTGACAGATGTAATGCTAATACAGTGAAACCTCCATAAGTTAAAGTCGTTTGGGACCAGAATTTAGGTTTAAGTTACAGAGGTTTTTAACTTAT
>JAUJYT010001811.1:0-10424 GCA_033996565.1 Nanhermannia nana
AAATTTTGAAGCTCCTAGGAGGGGAGGGGGGGGGGGGTCTAGACACCACTTGGGGTATTAAGAGAAATTTCATGACTCTTTGGAGGGCTACTACTACCTACATACCCCCTTATCTTATTATACTTGGATGTTTGGCCCCCCTAGTTTAGAATTATTTCTAAGTTATTTGAATAAAATATGTTTAACTCGAGTGTTAAAAGGTGTGACAATATTTTACTTTTCCTATTTTCGTCACCCTATCTACAGCTTAAATGATATGAATCTCAAATTACAAATATTTTTACTGATTTGTATAGAGGCTCAACAGATCAAAGGTCATACAGAGCCTGAGTCTAATGAGCTCATATGTCCGCTGATATGAAGCCTGAGCCTATGTTCGGTGCGCATCATAATAGTGATTCAATTTTGAATTTTGTTTCTAATTCCCGGCCGTTTTAATTCTTGCTATTCATCCGAAAAAGTAATACATTATAAAAGGAAAATTAATTGAATAATGAAATTCCTAAACTTTTGAACTCAACAAAACTAATATATTTCACAATTAATAAAGATTTTATATTTTGAGTTTTGTCGTTTCATTTTATTGTTTAACTAAGTTGTAATTTTATTTAACTATATATCAACTCTAAAATTTTACTAAAGCTTCAAAGGTTCTAATTATTGGGTCTATTCCGTGCTCCGCCGTGGTCTAGTGGTTAGGATAGCTGGCTCTCACCCAGCAGGCCCGGGATCGATCCCCGGCGGCGGAATTATTTTTATTAATTTTTTTTTTGTATTTTTTTGATTTGTTGCTTAAATAATAAAATAAAATGATTGCTAAATCAAAATTATTTTGCAATTTTATTGCCTGAACAGATCTCATACTATGACCAATATGACCAAACTTATACTAATGTATCGGTGTGCAGGACATCCCATAACACTAATGCTGTATTGATGATCAACATTCTTCTGGAGAGTTATTAAGATTACCCCAAAGGGGAAACGAGAAAATGTTATTTTATGTGGGACTTATTCATGCAGTTTAACAATAATTATTATAACTTTTGCTTTAGATTTTAATGCATTTTAATATAAATAATATAATTATTGTTTGCCCTAAACATTTCGCAAACGAAAGCTTACGCTATATTTTGATTTAATTGTAAACTTAATAGTATTTTCATGATTTTCATCAACATATTTATTACATATTTTTTTATTTTTAAACTCTTTTAAGTGAATTCCTATAATACTGAACTAAAAACGACTGATAGTGAAAAGTTTCCTTATTTAAAGTTCGACATAAATATAGTTAAATGAATAAAGAGATCATTGGATTGATTCAAAAGTGAGGCAGTTACTGATGTTTAAAAAGTTTAACATTTTTTATTTAAAACTATTTTAAAATTATATGTAATGAAAATATGTAATGAAATTAAGTTAATTCGAAAGTAGGAGCGAACAGAACAGAAATTGTGTTACATTTACATAAAGTAATTCATTAAGTTATTTATATAACAATAAAAGCTGTTTCTATACTGTAAGCCTCTTATGGCATATATTTTTTAATATAAGACACGTTTTCAAGAAAAATGGGTGAGTCTTAGGTTTAAGACAATATGAGTGAACATTAATGGAATATAACTTTCAGATTGAAACAAAAACTGGTCTTTCATTACAATGAAAGTGCAATGCATTGGCTTTTCTGTTCTGAAATGAGTATAACTAACATTAGATCTTAAAATCGCTTAAAAACAGTTTATTTTGGATGAACTTTAAAACTAAGGAAAAGTAATTTCTTGCAAAAGATTAGCCTATAATAGAAAGTAATTTGAGTGGAGAGTAATAGCGATGTAGTGTTCAATCAAATAAAACTCGACCAGAGGTGTGTTCAGTGGATATTCTAAAAAATGCAGAAATATTTTTGAGGCACATTCTATCTGCCAAACAAATGAGGGGGTTCTGAATCAGCTCAAAACGTGGCACAGAGGAGAGGCTGTGAGGCAAAGCTGAGGCAAAGCTGAGGTAGAGCTGAGGCAGAGCTGAGGCAGAGTTGGCAGACACAAGACAAGGTCAAAGGCAGCACAAGAAATCTTACAGTTAGAAGAGAGGGCTCTAAGAACCGGTTGGTTCGCCCATCTCTCGCATAACTAGAATGCAGTTGTGGTGTGCAGTCGTGTCTATGGCAACAAAAGCAAATTTAAAGTTCTTTGTGTGTTAACATACCAAAGGAGGAGCACTTTCTTAAGTCAATTCTTTGAGAGTTGGGTCAAATGTTTGAATGCGATGTCATTTTTGTGCTCAATATTTTCATGTAATATCTCTTTTTGTCATTAATCAGACACGTGAATGACTTACACGTTCAAAAAAGTAGGGGTAAGTCAACTGATTAACGTTTTCTATCACTTCATTCAAATTTCTGTGAATATACGTGAGCTATAAGTGAGTTGTAAGTGAGCTGTAAGTCAGCTATACGTGAGAGCTATACTTGAGTTGGAATTTATATAACAAAAAGTGCAAAAATGACCCGAAATAAGTCACTCGCGAAATACATCTCTAGTTTCTCACAACAACACAAAGCAATAGCACTGGTAAGAGATTAAGGCTTTAGTTTAGTTTACTTTAATTCATGGCTCAAAACAAACTCAACGTTACTTTCGTTTAATCTTAATTGTTGTCTGACTTTATATTATCTGTCATTTCATGAATTCATTCTTATCAGTAATACTTTATAATTATGGCTTTTTTGACTACCACTACATCTAGATTTGCAAATATCTTATCAATTATTCCAATACTAGTGCTCCTGCTGTAGGCTCTGCTGAAAGTTCAAATGCAATTCAGCCAAAGTTTTATAACTTTTAATTCTCAGCATTAAAACAATGTTAACCAAAATAAAGTACTAACTATTCTCTTCGCCATTGAGGCTCTCTATTAAACCTATTCAACAATTTTTGCAATATTTGGTTATTTCTCTTGTTTTACATTAACTTAAATATACTGTATCTGTACTGTATCTGTACTGTATGTCTAATAATTGTTGGTAAGAGTGAGAGAGAAGCCATTCTTTAGATATCATCCATAACTTTGGTCAATAGCTCTAACCTTTAAATTTTAATTCTCGCTAAATATTTAATTAAATATATGAAAAAAATATTGTAAAAGAGAATGAATTATTGGAATTACTTTTTAAAAGTAAAAGTTTGAACAGAACCTCAATAAATGCAATTCAAAAATACAAGTTTTTAACGATTGGGTTCCAATCGTGCGTTTGTTAGCAAATAATTATAAGAAAACTTTCCTCTGTTTTAACTCACAGATTGTTAGTGATAGAGAGCATACAAAATAAACATAAACATTGGATATTTAAATACAGAAAAGCTTGTATTTTGATCGCTTGATAATAATCAATGGATAGGTTCATATATAGTGTGATTTAAGTAAACTTATGAAAAATATTCAATGAAATGTCCACTGGAATGAGAACCACTTTACTGATCCATTGATAAGCTTAAGCCAGTGATTAAAAGATTAAGCCAAGCAAATGACCATTCGTTGAATTAGTTGAAAACTAACTGTAAATACCATAAACTTCTAATAACTGCTAAATAGTTAGTTCCTTTACTTGCGAGTTAAGCCTCATTTTTAAGACAGAATATTTATTGCCTTGATTAATCAAATAATATAATAGATTATATATTTGACAGATGAACCATTAACCCAAACTTCTATTTTGTTAAAATTAAACAGTTTACACACTTTATTAACTTTGACACTCGAATGTTTCGTATCAATCACAACAATTTCCTCCTATTTTGTCGAAATTTTGCAGCTGTTATTAAATTCTTAGATGTATTTCACGCAAGCATTTTATATTTGGTGTGAGGCATAAACTCAATAAATGTCATACGATTTGAATCGAGTTTCTTATGAACAACTAAGTCATGCATTTTGTGAATTTCAATTATTTTAAGCATTAGTTTTGGTTTAATTTGTTTTTGAAATATTGTTTCAAATGTTGCGATATATGAGAGAGAAGTTGTTTTCGAGTCAAAAGAAGCGAAAAAAGTCCCGAAAACACATAAGAGGTGGTAAAAGATATGTCACGAAAAAGTCTTCAAACTTGAAACCATCAACTGATGAGTTTAGTGAATTAGATTACGTGCCACATGATATAGACGTCGCAAAATGGGTTCTCGGGGCTCATAATCCAATTCAAAAATCAGGTTATAATACATTGAATTCAATAATGAGCAGACGACCAGTTTATTCCCAGTGTTCGCCACTGACTCCGCCGCCAACACCTACGCGATCAACATCACGACTGCTTCTCTCTAAAGCGCATAAATATAACTTTCATTTGAAACAATATCAACAGCGACTTCAAAATACCAAAGATTTCAAAAATAATAATAGAAATCAATTCAGTGAAAACAGAAAAATTCGCTCTAAAGTAGAAAATGAAAATTTTGCTTCATTTGGTAGAAATCTAATTAATCCCAAATATAAAAGTGGTTCTAAACGTAAACGCTCTTCTTCAAGAGAAAAGTCTAGATATAGGGTATATTTGTCTTTCAAAACTGAATCCAAATTATTATCTGTCTATTGCAGCAGCGGTTGGCATAAAGCGCCCCACAGAACAAGCTTTTAATTCTTAAAATTAAACTTTTAATTATTGAAAGTAGTTTTTAAAATTAAAAATAGTTATTAATTATTGAGTTGTGCTCTGGATATTCATGTAAAATAACTATAAACTATTATATTTTATATAACTTTATGACTTATTTATTCAATATGACAAACATTTCTAATAGACCTAATAGTAATTTAAATCTAAAACTTTTTAACTTCTCCAAACTTCAACCTATTTTTTACTTCGAAATTAAAGGATAATTAAAAATTACAAATTTGTTAATAATTTTATCTAAAATAATATGGTTTTAAAGTTGAAATTTAGTTTAAATTAAATATTACCTATAGTTTAGTAATTCTTTTAGGGTGCGATAGTTTTTATTTGACCAGATATATAGACATTCCAACAGATTCTTCCCGAGAGAAGAGTTGATGAGCTGACAGCTCTTCTAATGCAAAGACTATGTCTATTAGACATAAAACTGAAACAATCTCTACCAATAGTTAATTGAAAAAATATTGAAACTATAGATATGTTTATAAAACTGAGTAATGTTTGTATTGATTTATAGGGAGCTGAACGAGTCGGTTGGGATTACCAGAATGTATCTCTACAACGAGTTCCAGGATATGGGTTTGGAATCGCTGTGAGTGGAGGTCGCGATAATCCTCATTTCATCAATGGTGAGCCATCGATCGCTATATCGGATGTACTCAAAGCTGGTCCCGCCGAAGGCAAACTACAGTGAGTTTACTTTTGAAAAGATTTCTTCCGGAAATTTAATAGTTTTTATTGCATAAAACAAATAGGGTTAATGATAGAGTCATAAGTGCTAACGGGGTTTCATTAGAGAATGTTGACTATAGCACTGCAGTTCAGGTTTTAAGAGAGTGCGGCAATTCTGTCAACCTATTGATTAAGAGAAGAGCGATATTGGTTAACAGTACCAGTGATTTACTCAAAGTCACTCTTACCAAAAGCAATAAGAAAGACGGTTTGTCACCATTTATTGCTTTCAATTACATTTTGTTTAACTTTATTTACTATTCATGTGATTTAGATTTCGGTATTGTTCTCGGCTGTAAAATATTCATTAAAGAAATAACTAATCGAAGTCTCATTGACAAAGAGAATTATCTTCAAGAGGGAGATATTGTCTTCAAAGTAATTTTAAATTAACTTTTCATTTAAATTGATTAAACAATTATATGATTTATTTTGTTTATCAAAGATCAATAATACAAGTACTGAAAATTTAAGCCTAAAAGAGGCAAAAAAGTTAGTGGAAAGCAGTAAAGAGAGATTGAATTTAGTAATAAATAGAGAACAAAACTTAAATAATAACAATCGACTGAACGAAAGTAATGCTCTTAACGGGTACAACAATCAGTCCCGTTACTCGACGGCGAACCTGTATGATAACGCGAGTGCAATCAAAGAAGGCGGATATGATAACGTCAATAATAGGCCCAATTGGAGTAATCAAAACGTATACGTTCAGCCGCCGACCAGAGGTATTAATTAATCATTTGATTAGAATCTGTCTAATCTTTGAGTCTAATATTCAGGTGATTTTGGGCACAATGCAGAGGATAACAAGAATAACATATCACTAATGCAACAACAGGGCGGCTCTTCAGGTAGAAATAGAGGACCAATTAGTGACATATCATTGAGCCAACTCGACCAACCGGCAACTCCTCTCTTAACAGGACATTCTAGAGGCCCATCATTACCAATAGATAACTCTGAACCTCCACCACGACCCCCACCCCCGCGACCCAATCAGATGGATGACGACCCGTTGTCACGAAGAAAACACCAGATCGGAGCTATTGGTGAACCACGTTTTATCTCATTTCAAAAAGACGGAAGTGTTGGCATTAGACTCACCGGTGGTAATGAAGTCGGAATATTTGTGACTGCAGTACAACCGGGAAGTCCTGCGTCTTTGCAAGGATTACAAGCAGGGGATAAGATCGTCAAAGCCAACAACTCTGACATGAGGGGAGTCACCAGAGAAGAGGCTGTGCTCTTTCTGCTCAGTATTCAGGAACAAATAGATCTTGTGGTCCAAAATAGGAAAGAAGAATACGATGAGATAGTGGCCAATCAAAAGGGTGACTCTTTTTATATTAGAGTGCATTTCAGTTTTGATAGTGCGGGAAAAGGAGAGTTGACTTTTCATGTCGGAGAAGTGTTTCATGTTATCGACACACTGTTCAATGGTGTGGTCGGCTCATGGCTTGTCTATAGGTTAGGAAGAAATAATCAGGAAATACAAAAAGGTTCGATTCCTAATAGAAATAGAGCTGAAGAGTTGGCTGCAGAACAAAACGCGGAGAGAGCGAAAAAAGCGGACACTTCTAGTGAGAGCAGAGGAAGCTTTTTCAAAAGGAGAAGTGCGCGACGGTCTAAATCGCTGAGTAAAGACCACTGGGAAGATGTTGTGTTCGCCGACGGACTCTCCAAGTTTTCTGCTTACGAAAGGGTAACTCTCAAACATCCAGGATTTATAAGACCTGTTGTTCTATTTGGGCCTTTGGCTGATGTGGCGCGAGAAAAGTTGCTCAAAGACTATCCCGACAAATACGCGTCACCGCTATTGGATAGTAATATGGAAGACATTCCTAAGAGCACAAAATTAGCCGGAATTGTAAGGTTAAGTGCTATTAAAGAGATCATTGATAAGGGAAAGCACGCCTTATTGGACATCACTCCCAGTGCTGTCGACCGATTAAATTATGCTCAGTTTTATCCAATTGTTATATTCATGAGAGCGGAGAATAAATCTGTAGTAAAAGAGATGAGATCGCGAACCTCTAAGTCTATTCACAAAAGTTCTCGTAAACTATACGATCATGCGGTCAAACTCGAAAAGCTTTGGTCACATGTATTCACTGCAACCATTACACTCACGAGTGCCGACATGTGGTATAAAAAGCTTCGCGAGACAATCGAGAAACAGCAGCAGCAGAGCATTTGGGTCGCGGAGTCTAAACCAGAAGAAGTCATATCTGATGATTTTCTATTTCCGATGACATCCAGATTGAGTTACGCGTCTTCTCCAGAAAGTGATCTCGATTTGGCCAATGATTCTAGACTTGAAAATGAAGACGAGAACTCACACCGTTTAGTGAAAGCATCGAGTGATCCAAGTATTGCAACCGCCGAAGACGCTCCGATCGCAATGAATACTTTCGGATATCCTCCGCCATACAGTTTGCGTCCGGCAAACAAACAGGTAGTCATAAAATTCTAGTTCATTATCATATTTGTCATCATTCATCACTCAATCATTAATTTGTTTTATTATAGCTTCCGCTTCATATTCTTTTACGAAAGGTGTGTTTCAAATGTTCATTACATGAATGCATTTATATATGTATTTATATATGTATTTATATATGTATTTATATTTATCATCAATTTAATGAGTCAACTCTTTATTCATTGTTCAATAATTATTCTTAATGTTTCTCAACTAAGGAACTCTCGAAAGCGCTGACACATGAAGCAAAATCCAAATCTTCGGGTAACTCAAAGGTACCAAATAATAGTTCGAATGCAATAAGTGATGCCGACAGAGAAGATTATTTTGGATCACCAAAGGATACCTCTGTTTATAACACTTTAACAGCAGGAGAACGATACCCACCACCAGGTCCTCCAACAGATCATAACATTTATGGAACAAAGCCGTCACATACAGGCCCAGAACCTCCTCCAAGAGTCGACCGCAATAACAAGCCGTCGCGCTTCCGAAGCGCTCACGAAAGGCTTTTCGGTAGACGTGATAACAACAGAGAATCATTCAGTACTCCTGATTATATCAATACGACGTCACCTCCAACTTCTGCACCACAATCACAAAAGTGCGATTCATTAGACAGGCCGGCGATCACTAATGGCAGGAATGTTAGCGGAGGAGCTTTTGGTGACAGTTCTTCTTATAGTAGCGATTCGTATAACAAGTACGGAAGTCCGTCGAGTACTCTCGACAATAAGCAACGTTATAACTCAATTGCGTCCACTAATGGAAGGCCAGCACATGATCCCTATCGGTTCACAAGGAGTACAGCACAACCTCATCCAATCACTCAACTTAAACAACAAAGTCCAGAACGGGTTATTAAACCGATGTCTCCGCCAACTAAATATGTAGAGCCAATGCAAAGCAGACCTGTACCACCTTCTCCTCCGCCAAAGCCATCCAATAAGTATCACTCGCCGTAAGTTTGAAGGATTTTTTGTCATATAATCTGTTATTGAACTCATAGGTGATTGCAATTAAATGACCTAAACTTTTAATTTAGTCGAATGACTGATGGCCGACCAGTACCTCCACCAAAACCTTCTCATTATCAGCTTTCAAAGCCTCCGTGGAATAATGAAAATGAGCCGATTGAGAATGGAATCAGTCAAATGCCAACCAATGGCTTTAATTATTCTTCAGTATACCCTCAATCAAAAAGAATACCAAATAATCCAAGTTTGGGGAATGTTGAGCTGCCAAACGGTCCGCCAGCTTATTATCCTTCTATTCCACATAAAGATCAACCGCCAAATATAAGAGCACCAGCGCTGCCAACTGGAGAACTGACGAATAACTTGTATGCAGAACAATCATCCACTTTTGGATCTCCTTTACGAAAGTGAGTGTTTAATACATTTTTCATTTAATATTATGTCATCCAAAACATGGTGGGGTAAAAAATTAATTTTTGTTTACTAATCGAAAGTCTTGGGATAATTAATATGAACTTTATGAATATTCCTTAAAAACTCCCTAAGATTAGAATTTTTAAAGTACATATTGAAATATAGTTAGTACAGAAAAATGTGAGGCCTAACTTGTTTTTTCTAAACTTTGAACATGAAATATATATACTTTTGAGACCACCTCTGAAGAAAATTCATAATTCACATATAATGAATTTCACTCATGTCTATACTGTAGCTTATGTTATACTGTACTTTACTGACACATACCAAACAACTCTTATAATTCAAATGATATCTTTCGATATATTGTCAAATATATCTAATTTTGAAGTATAGTTGATATCCTTTAGACTTGATGAGGAAAAAAGTATTGAAATAGAGTCTGTAGAGGCATGAGATGAATGTTAAATAACAAATTTTATTGATAGGGCCCCATATTCTGATACTGACAGCAGCAGTGGATACATGACATCGAAGACAAGTTACGATATGCGTTCTCCATATTCTTTTGCCAAAACGAATTCATCGATTTCTTCATTAATGAACGGAAACGGTCCATACCTGAACGTTCCGTACCCGCCAAAGCATTATCGCCATGAATCAAACAGGACTTCCACATTCACATCTCCATCACAAGGACCACAACCGCCGCCAAGTCTTCTCGATTTATCAACAAATCGCGAGCACAGAGGAAGTGCTTTTGAATTATATCGAAAACCCGGCGATTCTATGAACCGGTCTGGTCTGCATCAACATTATCACGGTTTACCTCCTCCACCACCTCCATTGACAAATCATGACCACAAGTAAGCCAAGTCTGTTTCAAAGTCCCTTTTTTGCAATTGTATTATCAATGAACTCACTGTCAGTATTATTATCATAATCTTAATTATTTGTATCCCATTTTTAATGAGATTGACTTAAGTCCTCATATAATTGTGTAGTTTCATAAGGTTATGGTATTCAGTAACACAAACTTCAGTGCAAATGTTTATATGTGATCCAAATTTTTACTAGGGATTCATTTTTTGTATCATTTTTGTGTATTTAACGCTTGTTTATAATTCTCTGACTATTTGTGCAA
>JAUJYT010001812.1:0-10421 GCA_033996565.1 Nanhermannia nana
TCAAAAACTATAAAATTTTTATTTTTCAAAAAGAATTCATTATTTTAATTGATTTTATCTGTGAAAAGTTGAAAATAAATATACAGATTAAGTGCCATAAGACAGAAGACAAAAACTAAATGACTTATTCAAATTACTTTAAAAATTTCGAAGAATTAATGGACTTTTATTTATATTTCTATTATTAAACTTCAAAATGAAAAAATTACTCAATAAATAAGACAGAAATTACTAAATTTAGATTAATTCTAAGTATAAGCTTTTAAAAAACATAAAAAAAACTTTCATTTATTAACGATATTTGAGCATTCGTTTGAGAATGTTATACGCAAATGAATTTTTAGTAATTTTCAAGTTAATCGTGTTATAAAACTTCAGGTCAAACAAAAATCCAATCATTTTTAAATAATTTGTTATTCAATACACCATAACTTGAAAATTTTTGCACAGTTCTCATAAGAGAATTACATGCATTTTTGGTAAACAGTAAGGTGTCTGATCACGATTCTAGAGAATAAGTTCTTTAGAACTTACTCTCTGCTTATGCTTATGCACAACTTACTTAATGTTCATCAAAATACATTTGTGTTAAGAGTATAGTAAATTTGTGAAAAGCATGTTTAGCTTGTTTAAGAAAGACAGTACAGTACAGTACAGTACAGTTTATATGATGTTTTGAATAAACATAAAAAACATTACCTTTTTCTGAATGAGAAAAGTGTTGATTGCGATCGAACTTAAAGTGAAACCAGAATTTATTGTTGAATAGAGCGAAAGAGCATCTGATTTATTTTTGTAAATGAACGGCACGTTTTCCCACATCAGACCCTTTTTAAGTGTAGTTAAGCCACAATTCAGTCTATTAATCGATTTCTTAATTTTTGATATAGTTTTGTCGCTATTTAAAGAATGGATAAGCTTTGCAACCGATTCGCTAAACCAAAGTGTGCTTTGATTTGTTTGACTCGTTAAACGATTTATTTTATCAAAAATAGGTTTCCATTCATCCATAATAAGAAACTTGTGTTTATTGTTGTCACCAATTAGTAAAGTATCCAAAATTTCTCCAGACTTTGTCAAAAACAATGTAATAATTTCATTGTCTGAATAATGTTTGAGAGATTGATTTGCAGACAGCAACCAATCGTTGTAAATCAGATCCCACTTTAATTCACAGATCGATTCTTTCGCTTTTGTCGCCAAAACTGATAAATTGTTGTCAATTATAAAGTACTTACCGACCGGTAATCTGCAAAATGTGTTCCATACCATTTCCAATGAATGCTTATTTTGAAATAATTTTATTAATTTAGATGAGTCTAAGGCTAGCGTCTGCATCACTGTTTCGGCTGAAACAAGAAAATAATTGTCGGCCCAATCGATCAGAGAGTTTATGTAATGAACATTTTGGGTTTCATTTTGCGAATTATAACTCAATTTAAACATTGAAGTCAACTCATTGAAGCCAAAAGTGATGGCCATTATTGTATTTCTTGTATTACTATTACTGTAATAATGTTTTTTTGGCATAATTTCTAACAAATCGGATGCAAGAGTTTGCATAACATAAGTGAATCTTTTTTTCTGATAATTCTGGAATTTATTAAATTTGTTAATAGTTTCAAACCACCAGTTATTTCGATTCAAGAGCTTTGCACTGATATTATTAATAGTTTTTGGCCTGAACTGACCGAATAATGTTAAGAACTGATGAATATATGTTAAGGAGTCTGTAAACGAAGCATTAACTTGTATGGGAGACCTTTGAAACCAGGTCTCATTCAATGAGTTTAGGGTTTGACTCCACTCTTCTATTAAGAATAAACTGTTGCAGTCTTTTATCGAATTTTTATCAAATAATGAACACATAACTGATTTGATCTCAGAATATGATTGCGATTTGTTACTATCGAAAGGCTCGGGAACTATATTTGAAGAGCATATCAAATCATGAATAGAAATGGTTTTATTGAGCTGCAGGTCATTACTTATTAGCAATGCATTCAACATCATTTCAAACGTTTGTGGAATATTTTCAAATAAAACAGGAATATTGTTATCAACTAAAAGACAATTCGACACATATTTGTTTTGAGTTGAAAATGTCTTAATTCTAATATAATTTTCAAGAACTTTATTAAAAAGAATTGTCATTTGATTGACACTCCAAGACGTGAATTTGATGCCAACAATAAGACACTGCCATTGCTTTGAAATGTATTCCTGATTGTTCTCTTCGATATAATTTAATGGTTGATCACATGTCTTATGAAACGATTCATTTAATGTGAAGAACTTGATTGCCAGAGGCATTGCTATGTCAGCCAAGTATGCTATAAGTCTGGGAACTCCATGTTTATGCATATTTAGAATGGAATTTCTGCTTTCTCTCAAATTGTGTCTGATTTGATTATCAAAATTATCGATTTCAGGGAATAACTTAATACCATTTTCAATGGAAAGCACTTTATGTATGGATTCTTTAATTAATGCTACACTAGTGGCCGCTTCGATCCAATCTAATTGAGGCAAAAACATGTGTACGTCATGTGGCTCTGAAGATCGACTTTGAAGAACCATAACTATAGCCGCTATTCGAGGGTTAGCCATCAGCTCGTCGAGTATACTTCCGGCGCTGCCCTCTTTATTGGCTAATTTTTGCTGACAAATCAATTGTTCGACCTCTAAGATAGCGCTTCGGTTTGGCTTAAGTATAGGGAACAGATCGCTAAGACTCGCGCCATTGCAGGGCATATTAGAGAACCAGTTTTGATGAGTGAAAACAATTCTTTCTATAAAATTGGGCATATCTTCAGTAATTGTATGAATTACTGCTTTTATTAGGTCTGGCAGTAATGCAATCAATTTGTTGAGCAGATCTGCTAATGTTGGAGACCCTAAAGACAATTGATCGATAACTAAAGTTTCTGTTTCTGTCGAATGATTTATTTCATCAATTATTAAATTAATTATTTCATTGGCGACGTTCTTATATTTGTAAACTTCTTTCCAAAAGGAAGACATTACTAATTCCTCAGGAATTAAACAGTCGGCAAAGAGCTGAATAACTCTGGACGCAAATATAATGCGATCGGGAATACTCTGTGAATGCCATGTATCGTATGTCGCATTAAATATTTGACTCCAAGCCGTATCACTTAAAGATTTTTTTGCGGCCACATAGATATCAAGTATTTTAGCGGATGTTTTGCCCCATAATAGCTCTCTGTCATCATTGACAGAACTATTAGTGTGATTAGAAACAGAATATTTTTGGGTAAAGAAACTACAGCCCAGTTCTTGAACTTTCTGTATATTAGTGATGGGAACTGGAAAAATAGAGACAAAGTTTTGTCTATTGCATAGGGCATGAGTCCATTCCGTACACTTTCTCGGAAGCGTTCCTCTCTCTAAACTCATCAATAAAATATGCACTAATTCTGGTAAGTAATGTATTTTTCCATCATTAGTAGTGCGGTTGAATGCCTGAAGCATGTGGTCTAAGTTAGAGTCAACAATTTGATGAAGGTTTCTGTTAGCCCAGGGCAGAAAATGCCATCTTCCTGGAAATAAGTGATTCAGCGCTGTCGTCAGAGATTGTACGCGTTCCGGCAAATTACTTAACAAACTTTCAAGTTTTAACGGGTTAAATATGTTTATGTTTGGCATCTGGTTTTGGCTCATTATCTCAAATATTGTTTCTATCCCTTCAAAAACACGCATAAATGATGTCCAACGACTCGATTGAGTAAAATTCTCTAAGCCATCGATAAACTGATCCATATTTGCGATCACTTTGGGTAAAATCCGATTTTCTTCAAGGATTGAATACTTTTTGTTTTTATCGAGAATTTCTGTAACAGCGTTTGATTCACTGACATCCATATCGAACTCTTCAATGCTTTTCAAACTATTTTTTTCCTTATTTTGATTGCTATTGAAAACGGTTAAGTCATAGTCATTGAACATTTCCATATCATCGCTATCATAAAAGCGAGTCAATTGTCGCGATTGTTCCATATATTCATCGTTGATATCACGATGTTTGTCGATTTGCCTGAACAGGGGTTCGATATCGCTCGCAATCTTCAGTAATGTTTTCATTTCTATTTCTCCACTTTTGAAGCCTTTGATGATAAGAGGGAGGTCTGTGGCCCACGAAGAGTTCAACAGCACATTCACTGAGGAAAATATGTTGGTTCTGTCGATTGTATCAATCATTGATGCGATGTTTTTAATATGAATCAAGAATTTATTGTGACCGACAAATTGCAAGATATTTGAGAATCGATGTAATACTCGAACGAAATCTAACTCGTCCTGAATTAATTGCAATAATAATTGTAGTTCTGATTTTTCAATTAAGCACAAAGACTCAGACACTTGTTTCAAATGATCAAAGTTATCAATGAGTAGATAATCAGCCAAAATGTTTGGATCACAGATCACTTCTCTTAAAGGCATAGAACTTTTTTTGGATAATAGGCTGAGTTTAACGATATTCAAATTGGAATTGACTAGAATTTTCATTATATCCAATGCTTTGCTATTTCGTATAGTCTTTAGGAGAAATTCTTTCAGTTTTTCTTCTCCCGATTCTCTGAGTATTTCTTTCAAAGGTAATCCACTTTCTAAAGTAGTCTTTACTTGAGAATGAGATAGCGTTTCAACAATAGTGGCAATCAATCGAATTCCTTTCGGTAAATCTCTTATAACACTCGTAACGTTTTTGTCGGTCAATAGTGGAGAAAGCTGTTCAACCATACTATGTATTCTATATTCACATAAGTAAATTTCAAGCAAAGAATTTATTTTGTTTACAAACACCTTTTCAAATAATTGTTTATTGCGCTTTTTGATTGATTGCTTATTTTGTGATTATATAAACTTTTAACCGCTTCTGATTCAAAATCAATTTTTAGAGTCAGCCATTCGTAAAATTTAGTTTAAAAGCATATTAGATGAACAATGAGTATCTAATTAATGGTAACTTATTGATGCTTAGAATCTACACTTTATGCTGCTTTGTGTCGCGAATTCATATATTTAATATCAAAAATCAAAAATCAATGATCAAAAATATAATTTCTTACCTCGCGTGCGGATACTGTGGAATTTCTCGATAAGATGAAGAGTTAATGCAAGGATTATCAATGTTGCAGACAAGCGATTGCCAAAAATTTACAGACCCTGCGCTTGG
Source organism: Nanhermannia nana (assembly GCA_033996565.1). Taxonomy (NCBI): domain Eukaryota; kingdom Metazoa; phylum Arthropoda; class Arachnida; order Sarcoptiformes; family Nanhermanniidae; genus Nanhermannia; species Nanhermannia nana. The sequence continues at coordinate 5,201 of JAUJYT010001812.1, forward strand.
AAGCGCTTTTGAGTTGTAATAACCTATTGCACAAAATTTATTATTGTTTTCCAAAAGAAATCATTTTTTATTCCCTCAAATTTTAAAAGTTCATAATGAGATTAATTGAATGACTACATATCAATGCACAGAATCTCAATCCAACGATTCTCTACCTTTATAGTAAACTTTCGATTAAACTCTTAATTGTTTAAACTAAGCTTAGATTTGAGTAATATATTGAAAACTGAGTCTGAGATGCACGGTATCAAAGAAAATGATTTGACATTTCCTCTTTGGACTTGAACTTTAAGGTTAAAATACTTGAAGCTAACTCACTAAGTGTTAAGACTCACTCACTATTAGCTAAAAATAGTGAAATTAATGTTTATAGTGTCTAAAAATTTTATATTTTTATATCTTTGTATATAAAGGTATAATAGTTTTGAATCCATTTAAACTTAGAGTAACATAATTTCAAGATCTTCTCCAAAGTTAAATTGGGTAAAGTTTGCTATAATGGTATTATAATGGAACAGTTAGACTAAGAATGGGTGGATTGAGGTGCTCTCAAATTGAATCTCTTTCGTATATTCAATAAACTATTGCTTATATTTATAAATTACATCACATACATGTTTGACGGTTCACAGGCGGGAATTGTAATCTCACAACGAATACTGCCATAAAGACAAGTGCCGGCCAAAAGAGCTCTAATACTAGAGTAGTCTAAAGATAATTCAAATAATGCAAAATAAATAAAAAGCTATATTTATACATTAAATTTAGTTTATTACTGGTTGTCGTCTTCTTAATAAGATTTTTTGGCGCAACAAAAGGCGAAGTTGTTTACAGAAACTCATCTTTATTTCCAATTATTTGTGTATTCCTACCAAAAATAGACTCTTTAAACAATGTATAGATCCAGCTTTTTATAGCTATTGACCAGCTTTTGCTAATTTAAGTAATAAATTAATGTATGTTTAGTGTAGTCATTATCTTAATAAATATTACATAATCTGCAACACATTATTCGTCAATTTGTTCACTTGAATTGGACTTAATTTAGGCATAAAATTACAGTAGTGTGCAGTCTATGCTTTAGCTAATTATTTTCATACATTGGCTCCAATTATAGAATGATAGTCAATATGTAATCGATTAGTTATAAAAAAAATGTCTTGCGTTGGACAAGAGTTAAATGAGGCGATGACTTAACATAAATGATTTTCTAAAATCAATTGTAACATAAAATCGCATAAAATTAATAATAAGTCATGATTAGCACATATTCAAACTCAAAATCCACTGATGTTACTTTTGATGGATAATTATGTGACTATTATGTAACTATAGCGCAGACCAATTAATTGTAAGGTCATTGGGTTTGTTGTATTCTTTTTCAATTTCATTTTATTCTAATTAAGTCTTTTTATTGTGAATGAATTTTAGTTTGTCTGACAATTAAATGATTTATAGGTCAAAAATTGTTCATTTTATTTAAAAAACAAACACTCGTAAGTTCATAAGTAAACTTTTTAGATCTTTTTAAGTATTTTAAAATTTTGATCTTTTAAAGTTTGAAACTTATGTTTTTTCTTTTAACAGTCAAAAAATGATCAGAAATTAAAATATTATTATAACTTATAAAAAAAATTAAATTAAAAAGTTGTTTCACTTCTACTTGAAAATAAATTACAAGAATTTGAAAAAATTAAGTTTATATAAAATTTAATAAGTTAATTGAATTGATGCCAAACTCACCGATTTATGCTAAAAACACAATATTAAAAGAACACACATTTTCAAGTTTTCTCTTAAACATTCTTTTTTGCAGCAAAAAATTTCATTTTGACGGTAATAATAAATCATTTTAATAATTGGAATATTTAACTGGAATTAAATAAAAAATATCCAACGCTTGACTTCCGCACAACACATAACAAATAACAATTACATAAAAGTCATGTAATATAAAGAATGACAGGAGTGGACAGACAACTTTAGACAACTTTAGCGCAAATGAAGTATAAAAAAAAGAAATGATATCACATTTGAACACAAAACACAAGAAGCGATTTACATAACTTTTACTTTAATTGTAACTGATAGACAATATTGCAGTATTTGATAGATCTTCTTTCGAACTTCGAGATATAAACTTACATCTATTTGAAGTAACAGTAAATGGAGATTAGGATAGGAAAAGACCCGTTAGGTCAGTACTGTTTTCGAAGATGCCAACGGGACTTCACCTGCTTGGGTGCATTGTCTATCCTTGAACTTAAAGTTATTCACTGCCTACTGCTAAAGAGCCTACATGTGTAGCTCTCTTAGAGGCAACAGGTTGTGTGTAATGCAACTACTGATAGAATATTATATAACTTGGAACGAGTTCTCATCGCGATAAAGCCCATGTATAGCAAAGAAAATAACAACGAGGTTAACAATAATGTATTTTGAAAAGCAAATTCATGCAAGAGGTCTCAGTTTAGAGCTTTAACGTTGGGCTCACTGTTATATTAATTAACTTAATTTACAAGACACGCTATATTTATGTGCGAATTACATGATATTTAATTAAATGAATTGTAACTACTTTATTTGTCATCAATAGAGCGATATCTTTCTATTTCTTCTTTAATTTAATAGAAGTTTATTTATCGATAATTTATTATTCTATATATGTCTCATGCAATTCAAAAGTTTTGTGAAGAGATATTATTTTTCGAAAATCAAACTTTTCTTCTTTACCACATTGGAAAAATAAATTGAAATTCTGATAACTAAACGAATCACAATTTAATTTTTACTAAAGTTTTCAATTTTGAGTATATTTCATATTTTCAGGGCTTTTTTGAACTAATTATGAGATTTTTTTAAAAATCAATGCTTGAGTTGAGATTTCTGTATATGAAACACAATTAGATAATTTCCAGTAATGACGAGCTTAGGATCAAAAACCTTAGAGCCTGAGCCCGGCACCTCAGAGATTGAGCCTGGGTTCAAAACCTAGAGCCTGAGCCTGCTATCACTTATTGAAGACAAGTTTTGATTTAATAGTTTTATTATACAAATAGAAAGAACGCAAACATAATTTAAATTATATTTTATATTATTTAATTTATTTTTCTCTTTTTAAGTTATGTTTAAAATAATTGAAATATTTTAAAGTTTGGAAACTTATTTAAGTTTTTTCCCACCTATTGATAGCTTCGTTTTAGATGAATGCTTATGACTTGTGAGTCGTTTATTAATTTTTAGACTTTTTTGCATATATTTGTCATAAGAGACATAAGATATATAAAAAATCAAATTATCAAACCTGAACTTAAAGAGCTTAGGCTCGAAAATCTCAGAGCCTGAGACTCAGGCTCAAAAAGGTCCGTTGAGCCAAGCTTGAAGACTCTTCATTAATTTCTAGACTATAAAAAACATTGTAACATTCTATCCTGTTTATAGTGAACAAGTCGGCGCAGCAAAAAGCGTACATTATAACCTGCATTCACCATAAACCTGGCCATTCAAATATCATGAATTGTCACATCAAATGTGTTATCTAAAGCCTATATCAAAAATACATTAATTTGATTAAGATATCAAAATATTTTTAAATTAATAAAATAACGATATTATAATCTAAGCAAAAATGTATTTCAAAAAATTCATTTAATTGTAATCTTAGAGTCATTTTTATTTATGAAACATGAAAATAATTTTAAAAAATATTTTTTCATTTAAATATACTATTAATGTATTAGACTATTAGTTTAATATTGAAATGTGTTATAACCGGTATAGAGTGTATTTTAAAGGGTTTACTAATTTCCTGATGTTATGAGCTATGATCACAAATTTAAATATAAATTCAATTATCCTATGGAATGACTGAAAGTCTCCTTTTAGTCAAACTGGGCTGAACTGGAGCTCCGATACAGCTCTGATGATATACTGTATGAACTGAGGCTGTGCTGATAGCATCTATACCAACAAGTATTCAAATAAGAAAAGAAATGAACTGTTATAGAGATACAAATTTACTATTTTATTATAAATGTTATACAATTTAAAAATTGAGTTTTGATTTGTGAACAAACTCTTCAATGAAAAAATATAAACTTTCTGAATGTAAGCAATGATTGAACAGTTGTATTGATTGTCAAAACGGTCAAAACAATGTCATGTCATATCATGTAAACTATTTGTATGCTAACTAAAGCTGGTAATGATCTTAAAATTTAAGGCTCTAACTTATAGACTCAATGACCGCAACTGATTATAGGTCAGTACATTTGCGACATAATAACCCAATTATTACCACCTACATTACTATAGACTTGAGAATCATTATTAACCAGACTTCAGACTTATTAAAGAAATATAAAAACAATAATAGAGATAATAATTGTCTAGTTATGTAACTATTCCTACAATTGAAGCAAAGCGACCAAATATTGTGCAAAAGGCGAAATCTGCATTAGTTTCGTTTTCCTTAAATAATACTATAACTATAACCTGCAATAAAAGATGCAGGAAAGACAGGCTGTCCTCAACAAGGAAGTTGTTCAAGTTCGTAGTGTGCCCGAGGCGGGGTTTGGTAACTTTTGACATATTTGAAACTTTCATTCATTAATAACACGTCATGCATAGCATCCCTACCTGTTGTACAAATACTTACGACTAACATAAGTACTGCATTTGCTAATGTTTCCCGATTCGTTGCTATTATTATTTTGTTTTTGTTTGTAAAACTTATGGTAATTGTGAGACATTCTTGTATTTTATTATACAAAATGTTTCAAAATCTTAATAAGACAAAAAAGTTCATCAAAACCATTTGTATGAAACAGTAGGTATCGATATAAACAATACGATCAGCGAAAGGCACTCACATTCGAGAATGTTTGTTTTGAAAGATGATCTGTGAAAATGAAAAATTATGCCTAATATTGAATAAAATGTTCAATTAATGTAACTTTTAGGAGTTGTGCAGATTTGTGCAAATGAATTATTACAGTTAAAAAAGCTTTCATACACTGCTCACAGAGAATATATGACATAATAATTATGATGACTAGACTCAAACTGGATTCAATATATAATAGATTACTTTTAACTCTAATTTTTCATGTTTTAGTCCAGATTTCATACTTAGATTAAATTTTATATTCTCTGAATTAAATGTAATTATTCAAATAGACTAATAGTGAGATTAGCACTCATTTATACAATTTGGTTTTGT
>JAUJYT010001813.1:0-10418 GCA_033996565.1 Nanhermannia nana
TTCCCAAACTATGGGTCGCGACCCAAAAGTGGGTCGCGAAATGATTTTATTTAGCATTATGTTCTATGGAAAAATCGGAAAATACCTTAGAAAGTGGGTCGCGACCAAAAAAGTTTGGGAACCTATACTCTACACCAGGCCTAAGCCCCAAATATCAAACTTTTTTCTCTAAAATTGATTAGGGAGGAACAAAACATTCAATCTCTCACCTGTGAGCTTAGACTTGATAAACTACAAATAGCAAAACTTGAAAGTTATGTCAATCATTCGTCAGCTATGATCCAAACATTTCCTTTGAGATTAAACTTTATGAATATTCAATAAATGGGTTCCTAAAAGCTCTCATTTTCAAGGATCTGCTTTAATTGTTAAAATTGATTAAATATTTAGCCGAAGAAATCGGTGCCGGCAGTATTGAAAGGATAGAAATAAAAGATTCTTCGGGAAAATCTGAAAACAACTCAAACCCATTAAAAGGGTTGAATGGAAAAGCGTTTTCAGCAGATATTACGAAAGGTGAATGCATTTCTGCCAGAGGAGGATCACTAAAACCGGTCACATTTCATATCCATCTGTCAGCAAAATATCGTCACTTATCTTACTTCGAAATTCTAATATATGTGGGAAAAGAAACTAATTCTACAAAAGAATTATTAGACCTCTTCACAAACTCTTTGCGAACATGTATTCCAACAGTGGCCGAACCTGCGACCGCTCCTTTATTTCTACTTCGACTTAATGTTATTTGCGATTTGGAGACCGCTTCTGATGACGAAACATATTTTAATTACTATAATAAAGATATCACCAAAAACATAACACTTAAATTCGATTCATCGACAATAGCTATCTGTGAATTAAGACTTTTCTATAGAAAATTTCAGAACTTTCATAGATGTGGTTCAGCCGACTTACCTCTTTATTCTTCAGTTGATTATGTTCGTATTGGCAGCAAATATGGTTTAATGCCTTACTATAGGTTCTCATGTGAGAAAAATTTTGAATTAGTCGGTAATACAGATGTCAGATGCGGTATAAATAACTATTGGTTGGATGAGTTCCCGACTTGTAATCCCAAAATCATATGTTCGATACCGCCTGAAAAAGATGCCGAATCTGTAACTATGAAAATGAGTTATGATGATTTGTTTGTATGGAACTCAACACTTATTGCGATTCCGGGCTCTAAAGTCACCTATGCTTGTGATAAGAGCACTAACTCTTCTAAATTTATAATGATTGGGGATTCGGTTCGGGTTTGCACTGAAACAGGAAAATGGAGTGGCATTGAACCACATTGTGTCGGTAATTGTGTCGGTTCCAATGCCTTCATTAAATTTTTTTTTATTTCTAAGCTTATAAAAAGTTTTTATTTTTCACTTTTTTATAGATATCGAAGAACTAAAACTAGAAAAATATTCACAATTACTTGAAGAAAAAATCCCCAATGAAATAGACTTAATGATTAAGTATTTTTAATGCCTTTATTTAGAATTTAATTATTTTAAAATTTGAGCCCAAATTGTTTTTTGACTTTTAGTACCAATAATCAGAGCAGAGACTGTGGTCTTCCAGGTTTGCCTGTATTCGCGAAACCAACTCCTGGCCGTTTGGGTCCTTCTGGCGATTTCAGGTCTTCATATCCGAACGGAACTAAAATTAGTTATCGCTGCGAATCAGCTTTTCATTGGATGTTTCCTTACTTTGATAATAGAATTTGCATTAATGGCAAATGGACTGGAAATATAGGCAAATGCGGTAATCATTGACTAATATTTGAGATATAAACATGTTTTCAAATAAAATTGTTATATCTCTTACATAAAGAAATAAATTACGGCGGAAAACTTGCGCTGAAGAGTATTGTGATTTCGAATTACGAATCATCACTACAGATAAAAGAATGGTTTCGACCGAAGTCTAACGTGAGTGTTGATGACAGTGATTTTGTGGGTTATAATGCGTTTAGCGGTTGGCAGTTTGATGAATGCGCACCAATGAATTTGAGTCAAAAGCAAAAGTGGACTTTTCGTCTTAACGACACTCAACCCATTTCTGGGTTTGTGTTGACATTACGTCCGGGCGGTATATATGGAGATATTGCTACTCCTAAAGCCGTCTCAAATATCACTAGAAAACCGATTACCGCCAAAATTGGCCGAACCTATTGCAACATTGCATATATTAATGATTACCCCAAAATTCAAACTACAATTAATTTTCGATGCGATCACGACAGTACAGTTGACTACTCTTCGTATTCTATTGGAGTTAATGAGATTGTCTTCTACGTCGATCCCAAACAGTTTGAGTCAAAGTTCAATATAAAAAATTTCACTGTTTGTTCGCTTACTATTTACCATTCCTCTGATAATTGTGGTATTCCTGACAAACCGCTGCACAGTATTGTCAAAATGGAGAATCAGATCGCGAAGTATTCATGTGAAGACGGATATCAGTTGATTGGTAATTAATGGAAAATAAAATGTGATAAACAATTTATAATTTATGCCATTTATTAGGACCTAATGCTGTTTCATGTCTAAGAAACGGGAATTGGTCGGATGAGTTCCCTGTTTGTGAATTGAAGCTCAACTTATGCCCAAATGATAAAAATAACACAGAATTAGGGCTAATATTCAACTACCAAAATACTGGTATTAATGGATCGGTAGTCATCGGAACTGTTATCAAATATCAATGTCTTAATATAAGCTCATTCACGGGTCGGTCGTTATTAGTTGGGTCGCGAACCAGAATATGTCAAAGCAATGGACAATGGAGTGGTTCAAAACCCTATTGTATCGATTCCGCTAAATATACATCAGATTCTGATTCAAAGTCTTCCAGTTTCTCAGTAATGTTTATTATACTCTTTCTTGTTGTCATGATTTCTGTAATCATAGCCATAATCGCGGGAATCCGTTTATTATGTCTTCGCGGAGTAATTAATGTTCCGGATATTTTGCCTAAAAATAAAAACTCGAGCTCTGCTTCATTGCCAGTCAGACCTGATTCTAAAGTTTCAATTTGTGAAATAAATGCAACTCTCGAGCAATTATCATGTTTTGAATCAAGTAGACCAATAAATCATATGACAAATAATAATAATAATAATAATAATAATAATAATAAACTTAGAATCAAATAAAAAGTCGACAAACAATTAGTTAATTTTAAAATTATGTTTTTCATCAGATTTTAGAATAATGTAATTTTAGATTTTTGAAAATATATTAACTTTAATAAATTAAAACTGTTTTGTTTGTTATGACGAACGATAAACTGGAGAATTAAAGTAAATTAAAGTAAATTAATCACAATTTCAAGACTAAACTTATTTCACTGTTTCGACTAAAGGCCGTAGAACTTGTTTCTTCATTTTCATGATTATCTTCCACATAATCCCAGTCTTGAATGTCTGCATTGCCCCAAATCCAAAATATAATTAAACCGATAGCATTAATAAATGCAGACAAATAAAAGACATAACTCCAAAGTAAAAGACTTTGTTCATCATTTTTTATGATTATGCCGACTATTAATGGAGCGGTAATTCCTGCTATAGTTGCCATTGAGTTTGCAATAGCTATTACAGTGCCCGGAAAATTGGTTGTCATATCGGGTACGATAGGTATATCACCGCCAGAAACCTGACCGTAGGATAACATCGAAACTATGAATAATGCAATAACAGCCGTTTTATCGCATTTCGCTAATGGTATAAAAGCTAATGCTATACTTGAACCACCGATGGCTTAAATGGTTATTAAATACGACAAAGAGTGAGTAATTTTTTTAAACTAAAAGCTCATATTTTTAAATAAATTTATTTGTTTACCTATAGTTTCAAATATTTTTCTCACTAATGTTTTATTCAACCATTTTTTGTTGATAATAAAGTCGGTTATAAACCCCCCCGAACTCATACTTATAAATAATGAGATATAGATGAATGCCATCGTATATCCATTCTAAAAGTGAATCAATAAAAAGGGATTTTAGAGTTGTATTGCTTTAAAAATAGAATAATTGTTGGATTAAGTACTTGAGCAATTGGATAATGAAGTACTGATTGTAAATAAGCGGGAACTTTAATCATGACCAGCAAGAAATTCCAGGCGCCTACAAATTTTATAATTATCACCACTATAACTGATTTTGAAGTAATTATTCGAAACCACGGAGCCTTATGTTTTTGCTTATTGTTATTGATGTGCTGCTTATTTGCTTTATTGTTCTCAATGTAATTCAACTCTTTTTCTGATATAAAATTATGCTCTTTTGGTTCACTTTTGATAAGTAAAGACCAAAATAAAAACCAAATACATGATAAGGAGCCACATGTGTAGAAAACAGAAGGCCATCCGCCTAAGAAATTGGTTGATGACAAATAACCTGAGATTCCCATTGTTGCGATCGCACCTTAAATATTGTATATGAAAAGGATCGACAATTAATAATTTTTGTTATCTATTATTAATAACTAATCCTAATTATTAATAACTAATATAAGTAATAACTTTTTTGAAAATTTGCTAAATTTGCTCTACAGTGAGCTTAATTGATAATTGTTTACCAATATTAGAGCCTGCTGTGAAGATTCCTAAAGCAGTTCCCAATTCTTGTTCGGGAAACCATTTAGTCAGCAGTGCATAACCTGAAGGAAAATCAACACTTTGAACGGCACCGAGAATTACACGCGATATGATTAATGCAATGAGATTCCAATTTGCGATCAATGGCGTTAAGAGATTTATAACACCAGATATTAATAAACCTGAAGCGCATAACCATTTCGCACCCCATATTTCGGCAAAACGTCCGCCAACCACTTGCAGCAAAATATAGCCGTAGAAAAATGCGCCCAAAATAATACCTTTAAATTTAATATAAATGTAAAATATATAGCATTTGCAACTTTTTTTAAAATTCCCATTAAAACCCTTAACCTTGTTCTGTTTGATCCCAATCAAATCCATCCCCGTTGGTTTTTACAGTTGTTGAATTAGCTTTAGTTACATCATCTGCCCGACATCCATCACTCGATGCTTCAGAACTGCTATCGGCTTTTCGTTTGACCATTGCAACGATGGTTACATTAAGGTTAACTCTCGTTAAATACAGCAACGCTGCCATTATTAACGACAGAAACAGTGTTATAAATCTTATTGGTATACATGTAGAATCTCGTCTTGTTTTCATAGTTAATTATATTTTTCACAATATGTCAAACCAGTGTCAAACAGATTAGTTTTATCACTAATTCTTAAGCAAAATTTAATTAAAAATAATTTTTAAATAATTTTTTTTATTTAACAATTGCATCGTTGAAAACAGAAGTTAATAACTTCTTATCTCATATTTGAAGCGCTTATTCAAGGCTTTTATTATACAATTGATCCTATTTTGTAAATCAAGTATATTGTAATCTATTGAGTTCGATTCCATATATCGTAAAAATATTTGCTTTTCAACTGATAAGTTGACTTCGTCAACAATCAACTGTATAATATGCAGAAAAATTGGGTTCTCAGAGCTATAATCAAAATTCCAATATTTCTTAAGTTATTAATAAGTATTAATCGACTTACAGTTTATTGAATAAAAATATAATTTTTCCTATAAAAATAGGAAATTTAATATTTTTTGTCGATTCCGATTTCCTGTTTACAAAAACATATTTTTGTCGTTCTTTTGTCGTTCTGTTATTCTTTATGATTGTCATTGCTCTCAAGCATTTAAATTGTGGTATTTTTACAAACGAACCAAACATGCCATACAATAGATATACTGTATCATTAGGACGAGTAGATGAGCCTAAAGATTTTAGTTTAGTTGCCGGTTCAATGGCTTGTCTGCTGATATTTAAAATAAAATGCTTTTTGAAACTATTATAATATATTATTTTCATTAACTATATTTAGTATTCACTTTAAAAATAGGGTGACCAACCGTCCAAATCTCATCTGGACTGTCCAGATTTTGGGTTATTTTTAAAAAATCTAGTGCTTGACCCCCTTTAGTTTTTCTCAAAATAACAATTTATTTATTATTATCCTTTGGTCCACCCTTTAATATTTTAAGGTGTCCAGATATTGCTAAGATTTGGACTATATTAAACTTGGTCACCCTATTTAAGAATAACTTGAAATTTTGTATCGAATAGATTAATAAATAAACCAATTTTAATAAATCTGATTTTCTCATATTGATTAATTGATATTATAATTTTTAAGTGACCAACGCTTAAAAATAACATTAATTTGAAGGCAGAATTTTTTTTATAAATTACTTTTATGCCCTATTAAATTATACGGTAGTACCCCGTTATAGTGAATCGCTTGGAGCGCTAACTTTAATTCACTATAAGGGGGTTTCACTATAAAGCAGTATTTTTAACATTAGTTGAATTCAATGTTAGCCAAAATTGACCAAAATTTTCAATCACTATATCGAGGATTCACTATAAAGGGGTTTACTATAACGGGGTACTACTGTATTATTATTAAAATAACATTATTTTTTGTTGTATTTTATTAGAATATGTAACAGGTTTTAAATGTGAAAATTGATTTCTTTTATAAAATTAAACCTTAAATTGAGTCATAAATTGATATAAGTATAGGAAATGGTGTTTTCCAAACATTTTGTGTTGAATTAATGACAGGCTTATAAATCGATAGCAGTTTAGAGCATTCTTGAGAACCAGATAAATAATTACCACAAAATCTATCGTAATGTTGTCTTTGAGCGCACATTTGCATAAAACTTTTGTACTCATTTATGTCTTCGTTAACACAACTTTTCCCTATTTCTTGTCTCACACCTTCTATTTGACAATCGGAATAAAGCCAGTAATAGCTATGGAATAGAATTGAAAATAAAAAACATTAAGTAATAAGTGGTTTATTATGTAATATTATGGTATTATTGGAAGCCCATAGAAGTTCAAAGTTGACTTTAGAAATTATCTATTTAAACCAGTAATTTAATTCAACACCTCATAGTTGTTAAATTATCATGAATTCAGATATAAGCTGTAAACTGAAATTAAAATGTACCCTAATTTCCCCCGTATAAGTCACGACTTATATGAAGAAAAAAGTTAAAATTTTAAAAAAATTGTTAATATATATTTTTGGTTGCTACAATCAAAAATTACTTTAAATATAAATTATAATTAACTAAAATTGATCTATGTAGTTTATCGTTACTGAAGGCTAACAAGTAACAGTCAGAAGCTATAAAATTAATTATACGAGCATCTTTAATTTTGTAGATGAGACGGGTTATGATACAAAAATTTTGAAAAACATTCAAGATAATACTATAATCCACTAGACCTAGATGAAATCTAGACATAATAAATCAAAATTTTTCCTAATATATTTTACATGCATACTCACCAACAAACAGACATGAGTTTATCGAAGTTATTTGGGTAACCTAGAGTTTTGTTAAGAGAATCTATTAAATTATTCATGCATTTTGATTTAAGATTATTCTCAACAGATTCGTAACATTTCCAATTAAATCTAATATAAGTTGAATTTTTTCTCTTTTCAACCGATTCAGAGCAAATTTTTTTCATTGTTCCATAGTAATTCTTCATTGGAAGTAATGTTAAAATACGTGAATGCGTGTTTAAACATCGGCTTGTGTAAGATTTTATGCATTTCCAATTCTCCCTAAGTCCATTTCTGAATTATTTAGAGTTAGATAAATTATTTGTTAATAGTAATAAGTTAAATTAAATTTAGCGTGCCAGTTATGGAAAATTTTTATTTATTAATTCAATTATGCATCTCGCAATTTCAAGCTGTAATTTAAGTGTTCCTAGTAGATTAGAAGAGTTGGTGAATTTTGTTGTCTTTTGTATTTTTGTACAGTCATGTCAAATAAAAACTGCAAAAATATTGGATAAAATTTATTATTTTTGTATTAGTTAGTATTTTAATCCAATAAATTTTACCCAATATTTTGCAGTTTTTATTTGACGCAACAGTACACTTTCATATATAAACTACTTGATTTTATTAAGCATTAGAGATAAACGTTAAAATTTGTATATCTGCAGTCATTTAGTAGTCTTCAAACGGCAGTTTGACCAAGGCCAAAACCAAGACCAAGGCAGAAAATATGAGCTGAAAATGCAGTGCATACCTAATCTGCACTATCTTCTAACTTTAACTTAATTTAAATGAAAGTCAAGCTGTATCAATAAATGTATGGCATACAGTTAGCGTTAGGTCAAAATTCTCTTTCCCTTACTCCGGGAATAAGCTCCCAGGGAATTTCTCCCAAAAATTAGGATTTTATTTTAATGGAATATATTTCCACTTTATCAAAAGTGTTCTTCCATAAAGTGCGTAAGTAGTACATAAACTACATATCCAGTGATGGTAGTGGTTGGAAATACTTTTGGAAAACTTGGAAAAAATCAAAGGGGGAACTAGGGCACAATTTTTGAAATTATAAAAATCTTGGTAAGGGCTCGAGCCCATAGCAAGCCCCTACCTTGTGCATGTATGTTATAAGCAGGGATAGAAACGAAATCTAAAATATATAATTTTAATATTTTACGACCTGCACCAATTGATGAATCCACCATTAGCATTCATATCCATGAGCTTGTCATGATTAAAAAGTGGAAAAAATTAGAGACACATTCATCAAACTCATGTTTGTCACAAATTTTTGTGAAGCACTCAATACATAAAAATATTGATCCTAGTGATAGAAAAAATAATAATGATATACATTTCATTTTTCACTTTTAGATTTATATAACGGTCTTTTGTAAATTTGCGTGTAAACTAACAAATAAGTCTAACTAATAATCTATTTATATATCATCCTATCTTTCATGGGATTTTCTTTAGCTTCAATAATTTCAGCCAATGAATTGATCAAACAGTTGAATAAAAAACGTACTTAAAAGAAAAACGATTATATGTCAAATCAATACAATTCTAAGTAATGATTGAAATATTAAAGAAACAAGCTGAAATGATTGTAGCAAGCAGAAATTTAATTTGTAAGTCTAAATGGGCTTGTTCAGCCTTGAGAAGTTTATTATATAGTTAAATCCTATTAAATAGTTGTAAAAATTTTGTTATATAATTGCAAAAATAAAAAATTATCTAATTGATGATGCTATGTATAAATATTATCAGCAAATTTATCTGATTATCTCAATATGATACCTGCCATCAATCAATCAATTCGTAATTGAAAGCCTTGATGTCAATATTTTTTATTGTTTTAAATATCTTATTATTTACAACATTTAAAGCCATTTCTATCATTTTGAAGTTCTTGTATGTCTCAAGAAATCATAAAAATTCTCAATTGAATATATTTTCTATTAATAATTTAATTTGTCATTTCTCGTTACTACAAGTTTATTATTAATTTCTAATTTTTAATGAGTAATATATATAATTATTAAGGAAAATCTTTTTCTATGGTTGAATGAATAAGAATTATAAATAATCCTTTTGATTCTGTTTAAAACATCTTGAACCTTTACAAAAACAAGCTCAACATGATACATTGAGGTGATACAATTGGGGATACAATTCATTGATTACCTATATAAATTCTCTATTATGCAATAAGAATTATTGGGGATTTTATCATTGTTAATGCAATTTATGAATCCTAACTCATTTAATTATTTCTAATTATAACAATATTATATCGATCGATCATTTTAGCCTTGATGTCAAAAATTTGTAATTTTATATCATATTTCGCAATATTTTAAGTAACGTTTCCTTTTTGTGAAATTATCACTTAAGCAATTAAAAAGAATATGCAAATTATTAAAGAATAATATTTTTTAGATGTGAAATAAATAATAATAAATAATGAGAGCCCTATAATTGAGATTTAAATAAATTGTATCTGACCTTAGGATTTTAGTCTATCGGGTGCCGGTAGTCTGTACCCCATACTAATTGGCGTTCTGATCAACCAAACGATAAAAGTGGTAATGTTTATGTAGTCGTTGATGAGTATAATAATGATATATTTGGTAAATTGGAAATTAGAGAAAGAAAAGTCACTTTTTCTTTAGCGAATAGTTAAAAAAAGTGAAAAGAGAAAGAATAGCACGAAATGAAGTGAAAGCGAAAGTCAAGAATTGAAAAATCAGCGAAAGTGAAACGAAAGAAACGAAACTTTTTGGATATTTATTGAAAATTTATTAACTGATTAGACGTTTAGCCAATAAGATGTTTGTGATGTTTATCTTAATTAATATATACATGAATTGCATGTTTAGATAGAATTGAATCAATTAATAGCAGTACACAAAGCTATCACTAAATAACGTTTAAAGAGTAAATCAATTTTTATATAAAAATTTTTATTTGAATTTTCAACAAATATTATAACTTAAACAGAATACA
>JAUJYT010001814.1:0-10415 GCA_033996565.1 Nanhermannia nana
TAAAGAATTTGATGGCTTCAGTATATAACGGAAAATCATTTGTGTGCTCATTAAAAAAGAAGTGAATTGTGTGCGGATTGAGCTTTAATGACAGTGTCTTCAGGAATGATATGTAATAAGCCATCACTTCTTCATCAGAGAAATCAAACTTATGGACAATTATAGAGTTGACGTGATTGTTAGATAACAGATAATCTGTCAAAATAATTAACACTTTTAATTATAGCTAACGTATTCACGAGTAATAAATAACGATTACATACAAAGAGACGTTTCATTTCTTATGTTTTCAAATAAGATGTTAAGAGTTTGTAGTAATTGTACGCAAACATAACTTCCACACTTCTGTTTCATTATCTTCAGAAAAAATGATAACATGTTCTTCTCAAGAAAAAAACTGTAAAAACAAATTATTATTAATAAACTTAAAGCGATATCACGATTGAGAGCAAACTCAAGGCTCACACAAAAAATGTTTTCCTCGAAAAATAAATACGATTTTGATTAAAGATTTCACTGAAATTAATTAAATAAATTGGTTTTGATTTATGCATCGCTTTGTCACTAATTTCAATAAAACCTCGCATTTATTTCTAGTTTTTAATAACAATTTTTGTGTGAAAACAGAGTTTGCTGTTAATAGTGACTGATTGTATTGAAAATGAATATAATATGATATAATATAAAGAAATACTCGAAGACAGTGCTATCGTTCTGATCGCCCCAAATCAGTATCTCTGCGATTGATCTCAACGTTTCCACTAATAAAGTCTTGTTTTGTTCCACTACTGTCTGATTCTTTGCCATTACATTATAGAGATATCTGTTTTCAATGCAATTAAATGTTTACAATTGTATTAATTTAATATAATATAATATAATATTAATTTTATTAATAATTACTTCAATTGTTCCAATGAATGAGGATTTTTAGGCTTTGAATTCCAACCGCCGAACCATTGCTTCGATTTAAACATCTTTTAATGCAATTCAACTAACATTTGATTAATATATTTATAATTATTTGATTTATTTCTAATTATAATGTTTTATAAAATAATTGAAGAACAAATGGATTTAAAAGGAATTATGCTTTCTCTCAATCAAAACATTTTGTTTACAACTCATATCAAACATAAATTACGACAAAAACTAAAATATATTTAATTCGCAAAACTTTTCTTAAACATTGCACTTAATTAAGACTTAAATTCATCTGTGATTTAAATATTACTTAATTTAAATAAAACACTCAAATAATAATGTAATACAATTTGTTTTTAATATTAAGCTTGGATTTTGGTTATTAAAGTTTTGTAAGAATCCAAATACAGTCGAATACATTTAAATTTAAAGCATATAATAATTCCTTTGAGTATTTTAGTGTTTTTAAGCCCTCTTTTTTAATGTTAAATTAATTAAAAAGTTATATCAATTGGAAAGGAATGGACCCTAAAGTGTAATTAATTCATTTAAATGCAAATTATATAAACTCTATTTTTATTTTTACGTTTTTTATTTCAAAGCATTTAAGCAATTAATACACTATGTTATAGCTTTTTATAATACAGATAAGGCTTTCGTTTATTTTTTGCTATTATTTAAATTATTATTTTATGGTAAACTATTAATAATATATATTAATAGAAAATAATATAAATAGTTGTAAAAGTGATTCAATTGACAAATAATTTAACGAATGGATGACTCAAAAGTACAGTATATAGTGTTCACGTGCTTTGCATTGGACTTCAATTTATGAAAGCATACAAATGATTAACTCTATTATATTGTGTTTAAATGCATTTAAAGGAAAGTCAAATATTTAGTTAACATATAAACAAAAAAAGTAAACTTTAAGATAAACTTTAATTTGAGTAAAAAATATACAAATAATAGAAATGAAATCATTAAAAAGCTTCTCAGTATTTAAGTCATTAAAAGAGTTGAATTCAAATAATAGTTTATTAAAGAGATATCTATATGAGTGCAAAACAATTCGCAATTTATCCTTCAATATAAATAATAATTATGCTGAAGAAGTGAATGGCAAGAAAGGTGTGAAACAACGCAATTATGATATTCATCCGTATCGTAATCTATATGAATGGTCGTCAATGCGAGAGTTCGTGCAAATGTTGGCCAATAATATAGTCTATAATGACGGAAATCTAATAGCAATTTGTAAGCCATGGGGTGTTGGGACCCACCGGCCAGAGGTCACCATAACTGATAGTAATAGTCATTTACTTCGTGGCGTATATTATGGTTCAGCCAAGTATTGCATCGATGAGTGTTTGCAACAATTGTCGCAATTAATTGACGTAAAACGTCTTAAATGTGTTAAAACTTGCGATAGATTTGCGTCTGGAATCATATTATTAGTGACTAATGAGATGACTGAGAAACGAGTCATTAAAGCGATGAATAGATCGAAACCAATGGAAATCCCATACATGAAGTTCTGGTGCATTACTAAGGGATGGCCTGTCATGGACTCATCGCCTTTTAGAGAAAGAGTTGGCATCAAATTAATAGAAGTGGACGAGTTTGGAGACCACAAGGAAGCCATTATTATAAGTTCTCATAATTTGACTAATTCTATGAGAAGACGACAAATGCCTCAATCGGATGGACTCTCTGTCAAAACGGTTTTGTGCGAAACCAAAACTCTCGACTCTAATAAGACTTTGGGCGCAGCGCTCGTCGAGCTTTCGATAACTACACAGAAATTTCATTTCATTGAGTGCTATCTCTCTAATAAGGCCTCTTTCGTTCTCGGTATCAGTGCTTTACTTATGTTTATGTTTTAAATTTGTTTTTTTGTCGTTTAAGCGCTCAGAACATAACTTATAATAAATATCATTATTTCAGGTGATCTTCGCTTTTCGAGAAGAGTGAAGAACGTTTTGGGGACACCGATGTCTTTAGATCCCAATAAATTGAACTTTAGTGATGACTTTGAACCGTTACCATCAGAGTTGTGTCGAACGCTTAATGTTCGGGGCAACTCATCTGTCCCACTAATGATTCATCACAAAAGCATAACACTTCCCATGTATTTAAGTAAAAAAGATTTAATAATAGACTCTAATATATTGCCCAATCATTTCATGTGGACTTTGAATAGATTGGGGCTCAGAGTACCTCTCGATAAAGCATTGACACTAAATTAAATGTAATTCAAACACTATTTGCTTAAAATTCAATATTTTATATTCAGTCAGTTTGTGCTAAATTCACGTTAATATTTAGTTTTAAATAAATTTAAAAATTTGTTCATAAATTTGTTTTTAATCAATCAATTCATTAAAAATGCAGAAAATTGTCTCATTTTTCGATAGAAATTATTATCTGTTAATCGATTATAAATGAACGAAAATGTTATTCATTTTAAATATTTTACTTTTAGATATAACTCATATTTTATAAAAGTTATAACTTATTTAATATACTGTAAGAAATAGTTTTATAAATCGTTAGTTCTTTTCCATCAACTCTTCCTCGTCTTCAGACGATTCCAGCATTTCTTCGTCTTCTGATTCTTCCTCATTATCTTCTGTTTCTTTCTTAACAATAACTTTGGACCTATTCTTCTGTCGCAGTCCAGCGGCAGGCGATTTGATTAAAGCCATATCTCTGTTCACTTCTTTACGATCTCTTTCTCTCTCAAAAACAGTTCCCTTTTTGAGTCTTTGCATCAAATAATTTGATTCACGTTTTTGTTTAATCATTTCAATGCGTTTCATGGCTTCGATGGTCTCATTCCATAGCTTTCTGTCATATTTAACCGGAATATTACGTCTCTTTTCGAACTCAAACGTAGAATCAATTGTTAACTCTTTTCCATTCGCTTTACGGAAGGCTTTTGTCCATCTCTTACGTCTTGGGTTCGACTTATGTTTGAACAGTTTATGACATTTTGATTGACAAAAACGGAATATCTGTTTAACAATTCATTAATTAATGATTGAAATGAAAGCAAAAAATAACAAATCAATAAAAAGTAATAATACTTTGCAGTCGTTTCTGACAAACTGTATGCCATGGCCCGCATATATGGGCGAAGAACAGAAATAGCACTTTTCGATTCGCATCTTTTTCTTCTTCTTTTCTAACTTTTAAACAACAAGTTATTAATTTCTATTAAAATTCTATTAAATTTATGTATAATTTAAATGTAATCCAAGTCTTAATTATTAATGAGAATTGTGTTTAAATGGAAACACGTTTTGTTGACGTCGCTCGCATACTACGTATCAATAAAAGCACACTTTCGTAAACCCCCTGACCTTCAAAGTAAACATATTTTCAATATTTGTACTGAACACTGACCCCAACCCTCTTTATGCGACACAGTATGTGAGCGATGTCTGAGTTGAATATAATTTGTTTTATACATAAAAACAGTCAAATAATTGTAGATTTGAATCAAAATGTTTTAAATGTTTAATTTTATTAAATTATAATTTTAGTCTATTTTTGAGTTTATTCTCAAATAATATATTTAATTAAATTTGATGAAAGGTTTTAATAATTAAATATTTAGTTCAATCATAAATAAAATTAATAATCAAAATGATGTCGTATTTTATGTATTTTGAATGTAATGTCAAATCAATTCATAAGAAAATAATTGGATTTTTAATTAAATTGTGTTTTATTAGAGTTGAAGAAGTAGTGAAACATTGATTTCAATAATTATAATAATATCGTAAATGATGTCAACAAATGAACAACAATTGAATTCAATGGAAACTAATATAATGACAGAAAACAATATAAATAATAATAATAATAATAATAATAATAACCGGACGAACAGTACAACGACTACAACGACAGGTACTTCATCAGTGTTGTGTTCGTCTTCGCAGCAATTAATTAAAGACATTGAGAACAACAAAGACAGAGAAATCGCAATTCAGGCGCAAAACGAATACGAAAAGGAAAACTATTTACTAGTTTTGCAATTAATGGAGACGTTGGGGACCAATAAAGCGATTCAACACAACCGACTCATCACTCAGTTCGGAATCGACGGCAATGTCTCTTCACTTCTCTCTGGTCTGATAACATCTGAAGACTTAGATTTAGATCAACTCGCTTTGATTGATTACAACAGAGCTCTAGTTTTGGCCAAATTTGAGCACCGATTCGATGAAGCCATTGATTTACTCGAACAGAGAATGACTTTGTTTACCAACGAATCCCTGTTTGGCTTCATCGACGAGAAGTTGGCCGTAAAATTGTGTCTTCTTTTGGTTATTCTCTATTTAGAGAGACGTAAAGACCCGATGAAAGCGTTGCCGTTATTGCAGTTCATTAGCGAGAAGTCAGACTCGAGTTCATTACCCAATAATTTGCAACAATTGAAAGCCAAATGTTATCTACAAATGGGTTCAACAAAATCAGCCAAAAGAGAGTTGAAATCAATTGGCGGCGAACCTATGCTCAGGTCTTACCTCGAATTTCAGCGAAATAATTATAGGAAAGCAATGAAAGTCTTTCAAACCTGTGCTGACTCTGAGAATCCGTTGTCTGTTAATAACGAAGCGCTTATTAACTATGGATTAGGAAAGAAAAATACAGCCGTTTTCTTAATGACTAAAACTCTAAAGTCCGCAAATCCTGAAATGCTTTACAATTTTGCAATTTTTCATTTATTTACTGGGAATCACAAAAGTGCTTTCGATATATTATACAATTTAGCGCCACTTTATCGCAAAAATCCTCAAATTTGGTTACGTTTAGCCGAATGTTGTCTCGAAAAATACAGAAATAAAAATGTAAATAAATTAGAATACGATTTGGTTCGCAAAAAGCATGAGATCGTATCCGAACAAATAGGTGAAGGATCGCATCGAAAACTAATACTTAACGGCTGCACAAAAGCCGTGGGCAATGAGTCGGAAACACTATGTTTTGCGCGTTCGTGTCTTAACAATGCTTTGAGTTTAATTAATTCTCCGAACGAACGAAATTTTCTTCCTTCCAATCCTCCGATCGATACAGAACTGAATCGTTTAAAAATCTCGACTCTCTTAGCTTTGGCTTATGTTAATCTCACTCTTTTAGACTATTCATTAGCCATACGTCACGCACACGACGCTCTCAAGCTCTCACCCGCTGGTTATCAGAAAGTGTTGGCCCATCTCTACGCGGGAGAGGCGTTGGTCTGGTTGGACCAAATCAGTGAAGCCATCGGTCACTTCAATCCTGAAATGATTTCTAACGAATCAAACAATACTTCCGAAACTGATTCTTCTAATCCTAATTGGTTTCCAAATTCAGCCAAATCTGTGCTGTTATACAATTTAGCGCTGGCCTACACTCTTAGGGGAGAGTTAGATAAAGCCAGTGACACATTGAGACAAGTGGGCGGTACTAATGACCAGTCTATCACTGGACAAATCTTTATGTTAGCCATTTATCTACAGCTACAACAGGGAAATACTGACGTCGCGAAAACACTTATCAAATCTCAATTACCACAATTCAGATAATTGTTTAATTGTTTGCTAAGTTCAGGTCATTTTGTATTTTTATTTTTTCTATCAAATAAACTCTTTTTGATTAAACCGTTTTAAGCATTAATTCAAAATATAGTCTTCAGAGTATTTCTGGAATAAACAAATTAATTTCACTCATAAATGATTCGTAAACTAAATATTTGGGTAACATTTGTCATAAAGCAATAGATTTTTTATTTGATAAATTTATTTCAAACATTTCAAGAACATTCGCAAACATTTTCATTAAAACTTTTATTATAATGAATACATAAATAGATTATTTGAAAACATTTCAACTTTAGATAAATAACAAATAAAATCAAAAATTAACAACAGATAAGCTCTATTCAGGCAAAATGTCTTCGATTTCATCGTTAGCAAAATCGTCGTCATCTTTATTATTGTTTCGTTTCCAAGAAGTGGTCGGTCTTTCATTATTGACATCTAAATCTTCATATACAGACATATCGACAATATTGCGATTGATATCATTATCAACTTTTAATACATTCTTTTTGGATGCAGTACTTCTAGGACTGGCAGATGTGAGATAACCACTGCTACTACTGCTTGCAGACCCTTCACGAGAACTTGCAGCTGATCTTCTGGTCGAAGCCCTGCTCGTACTTCTAGAGATAAGACCACTCGTTCCTCTCTGTTCTTTAATTTCTTTACTTTTTTCCAATTTTTTCAACTTTTCTGCGAATTCTACGGTCTCTTTGAGGCCTAAATCACTGCAAACTCGAACCAAAAACTTGAGACATTCCATGTTTTCGGGAAACTTATTATGTATTGATTTATAGCAATTAAATGCGTTTTGGTAATTACCACTACGTCTATGACACGCAGCAATCATTAATAACCACTTTATTTGATTTGGTCTAAAGTATGATTGAAAGTGAAAATAAAAATAATTTTAGAAGTTTTTTAAAATAATTAATTTTATAAGTTTTTATATTGCATCTATGTTAAACTTACTGGACTTGTGACGCGCGCTCTAAATATTTGACTGCTTTCTCATAAACTTTATTTTCAATGTAATAAGCCGCTAAACGTTCAATTGTTGGGATGTGAGATGGAAAATAACGATAACTCTGAAAAATTATTATTATTTCTTATTTTTTAGATCTTATGGAACTTAAGTTATCGTAATATTAAGTAAATTTAGTTTACAGTATATTTATAATTCAAACGTGTATGAATATGATATAATACTGTATATATTATTATATAATATGAAGCTTTTCTTGAAAACTTACTTTAATCTTTTGACCTGAGAATGTGTAAAATATTTATAAAATTTGTCATAAAGTAAAGAGGACTCGATTAAAATGATTAATAATACAGTACAGGTATAATACATTCTGAAATGTGAACATGTTTTCATTTTTATTTGTATTTAATCCAACTTAGCAGATGGTTCATTCATAAGATAATAATCTGATTGATTCTTTTATCTAATGTCAAAATATTTTTATTAAATTTTGGAAACTATTTGCAAATTCAAGTCACTCTTGAATTCATTTTTTTGAAGTATAACTCTTAAAGTGAATTAATTAAGTTGTTATCATTAAAGATAAAAGTTTCAAAATTGAATAACTTAAATGCATGACTCTCTCAAAACAAATGGTATCATTAATCTAAATATAAAGAAACCTATATATGTCGGATATTTGTACTTTATATTAATGTGTTCCTGTATATCCCTGTATATTCCTATATATGCTCTTATAATCTCTCTTACCAGTATATTCTTATGTGCAGTACAGTATGTATAAGCCCTAAAGTAAGTTTTCAAAAATCCTTAATGTGTTTATAAGTTTTTTCAAATACTTTATTTGGTACTTAAAATGTGAAAAATGTTTTTTATAATTTATTGAATCATTAAATGATAAACTTCTTACGTCTGTCAGATAACTGAATGCTTGTTGCTTATCGTTTTCTGCATCCGCCATATCACTCAATTTCGCAAGAAGTGAAGGGTCTGACGGAACAAAGTTCAAGAGTTGTTGATAGAAATCTATTGCTTGGTCTTTATTGCCAATCAATTCATATCTGTCATAATAAAAGTAATCGTAAGACTATGCTCTCAAACCTGTAACCTCTCAAATATAAATTAATGACATTTACATGTTAGCGATTTGATAGAGAATATGCGGATGGTTTTTGGTTAAAATATGAAGTTTAAAGAGAAAATCGAGTGCCTCTTCATATTGACCAATCTTTTTATAAGCCAAACCTAAATTATACATAGCCTCTAAACATCCGGACTCGTTAGAAACCGCTTCTTTATAATATTCTTTAGCTCTCTCAAAGTCATTCTGTTTGAAATAACAGTTTCCTTTATTAACTAAAGCGCCAGCATTATAACGATTAGCATTAATGGCGTCGTCCGCATATTTTTCAGCGAGCGATAAATCATTTTGAAGCAAATAAAGAAATGATAGATTAGTGGCTGCAGTACTGGCGGCCTTATTGTCCTTTCTTTCAAATGATTTGAGTGTAACGATTGCTTCGTTGAACTCTCTTTTTCTCAGATGTTTAACTGCTTTATTGATTTCAAGATCATTTGCTAAATCAGAATAACTAGAATTTCTAATTTGTTCGACACACCACTCATACCCCTGACTGAATGTATCGCCAATCACTGGTGATATAAGTTTAGCGCCCGTTAATATACACCATTCCGAGTCTTGTCGTCTTTCTTTTTCAAATTTTCTCAACTGATCGTTTTTGATGGCTTCCAATAATAAATTATGGATTGGGTCGTCATCGTATTCACCATGTAATGCATATTTATCTTCAAACAAGTCTTCATTGTTAACTTCCAAAAGTTTGATAAAACATTGTTTCATCTTTTCCTTATCGCCCAACGCATAATTGCATACTATTAAATGCAATGCTGTTATGCTATCAATCTTTTCAGACATTATATACTCGAAAGAAGTGATTGCATCTGCGTATTGATTTAGTTTAACAAAAGCCAGTCCTATGTTATGCATTATTTTCAAACTGAAATTTAAACATTTAATTAAAATATGAAATTATATGTAAGCATGAAAAGAATCGCAAGAAAAATTGAGAATCGGTTTCAATCTAAACATATGTCAGTTCAAACAC
The DNA here is from genome assembly GCA_033996565.1 of Nanhermannia nana. Taxonomy (NCBI): domain Eukaryota; kingdom Metazoa; phylum Arthropoda; class Arachnida; order Sarcoptiformes; family Nanhermanniidae; genus Nanhermannia; species Nanhermannia nana. The sequence goes on from JAUJYT010001814.1 coordinate 9,636, forward strand.
ATTATACACAAAAGATATAATTATTTACTCGTAAAAAACTGATTCAATATAAAGTTTTCACTACTAAATGTTCAGTGAAATAATCAATAAAGTCATAAATGATATGCAGTTTGACCCGATTTTACTGGGATTATAGTAAAATTTCATTAAGCACTGATTTTAAAACACTGGCAGTTTCTATGGGTTATACTTACTGATAAACTATTTCGGTCAGTAACCGAATCTTACCGAATATGACCTCCGAAATCAAAAAAATTCTATCGATCTTATAGTATAGTTTACCGAATTTGATCGGAAAGATCATTATTATGTGTCGTATATTTGTTTATATATTTCATATTTTAATATTAATGTCAAGTAATACTATTCATAACAATTGTTTTCTATTTTATAATTATTTATTAGTTGAAAAAATGAGTGAAATGAATGCTTATTTCTTAAAGCTCTGAATCAGTTTGTCCGTATGTAATTCCACTTTAAAGATTTACAGAACCGGCGCAAATACTATATGACCGAATTACTGAAATAAATTATGTTAACCGAATATGACCTCCGATTTTCTAATTTTCAAATGAGCGAAATAGTTTATCAGTAGTTATACTGTATAATGTCATAGCGTTCGCATTATAGCAATAATTTTAAGCATAGTGAGTATTATTTTAGCAATTCTTTCATTTCTCAGATTTATGTCAAGATTATTTCAAAAATAATATTTTATAATTTTTGAAAATGAATTATAATTATAATAAGGTGTTTGTCAACGTAACAAAATTATCATTA
>JAUJYT010001815.1:0-10409 GCA_033996565.1 Nanhermannia nana
AATTTCAGACTTGGATTTAGCAAAACTTCATGAATTGGATAAAAAGCATACTAAAGACAGAGGAAATATAAATTATATGGCACCTGAAGTAGAAAATGGTGGAGATTATGACACAAGAGCTGACATTTATAGTTTAGGTCTTGTTTTAAAAGAACTATTTTTCATTGACGTCAACAGGTATTCAAAATTATTTTTTATTGAATTAAATTTAAAACAACTTTTATTATATTTATAGAGATTTTGATCAAAATGATGACAATATTTCATTTGTTTCAACAATTTTGATTTATTTTTCAGTTTTTTGCACTTAAGTTTCGTTAGGTCTGACTTACGCCCAAACTGATTGCTATTTTTTATGTTGTTTGTTATGTTGTTTCGGTTTTTATTTCTTAAATGCAAACAAATTGCCCAAAACTTGTTTAACATTTACATTACGTCGAGAGAAATTCCGTTTCACTTTTTCCTATACTCTAAAAAACTCAAAACTTCAATAGTTTTCTGTATAAATTTAATCCTTTAAGGCATTTCAGTTTGAAGTATTGCTCTTAATATATAAAACATAACTTATGTTTTAATGGCTCAAAGCCTTTCTGTTCAATACTTTGTATATTCGATATCCGAATACGTGAGAAAAGCAAAAGTACTGTACTGTAGGACAAAGCTATTTCAATATCAGAGAATACAATCCTATGAACTTTTCCAATAATTGATTGAATACATGAATAATCAATCTTTATTATGATTGAATTTATGGATTTATTTTATACAATATACTGACTAAACATCAATACTTTAAGAGTTATATAAAAATTTCTGAAATGTTTAAAATTTGATAACATTTCACTAGTGATTATCATTCTTTCATAATGAAAATATCACTACAGTATGACTAAAATATGTTTAGCATAAGAAATATTAATTACAAAATAGTAGTGAATTAGTGAATAATTGATAACTGTATAATACGATTGACTTATGTTTCAGTCAGAGAAAAATATTGAAAATTCATATAAACCTAAATAATTTTAACAGCCTTTATAGTTATTTTGCATGTTTATCATAATTACTTTTTGCTAATACTTAAATTTGAAATAATTTAATATATACAGTATGTACAGTATATACAGTATGTACAATATATACAGTATGTACAGTATATACAGTATGTACAATATATACAGTATGTAGTGCTTTAAGAGAAGCTATTGATAACTTTTATCTTCAAAGAATATATTGATACTAAAGTTATTGTCTATAACATAATAGAATAATAACTGAAGTGAACTGAAATTTTTGATTGAGGTGCAGAACTGGTATAGGAATTCGAGATATTTTGATAGGAAATGCATTTTGAAATGATAGTGAAATAGAGCTGAAATTGATAAAATATAGGGTGATTGGTAACCCCTCGCACAATAGGACTGGGTTTGCATTATTTCATTGCAATACGCTTTTTATTTTTGGAAATTAATTTTTAGAAATTAATTTTTAGAAATTAATTTTTAGAAATTAATTTTTTAATTAAAATAACACAAAATTTAAAAATCATGAATTGAGAACTTAAAATAAATACAAGTCAATCAAAAACAAAAACTTATTTTATTTAATAGATAAAACACACTTCAATTCAAACAGCTGCCGGATTTATGAATAACCCTATATTGTGAACTTTTAGGAAAAAAAATCTATACATATATATTATTTTAATGCATTACTCTATATGAAAATTATTGATATATAAAATATAAAGTTAGTATTTGCAATAGTATTGAGACTTCTATAAAAGTAATTCAAATAAAGTAAATTCCCAAATGATCTAACTCAATTTGATAGCTACAGTAATTTATGTTTACTTATTCATTTCAATGTTTAATATCTTTAAAGATTTAAAATGTGTTTGCGATTATTTTAATATATGAATGACCATTAGTATGAGCTCATATTGCCATTAAATGTTTCTGTCAAAGAAAATAAATATAAAAGTAATTTAAGATCTAATAATAGAGACTTTCCTACATCTGAGTGGTCTAGGTTTAGTCCATTCTGACTAGACAGACTAAACAGAGTTCATTAAAGGGCTGTGGGTTCGAGACTAGCAGGTACCATAATTTGTTCAGAGACAGAGAGAGCAAATTTTTTTATGAAAGTTTTAAATTTTTTCTTTAACCATTTTGAAAATGTTAACAAATTTATATAATTTCACTTTTTTGTTTATATTATGAATTCTAAATAATTTTCATCTTTAGAGGAGTGAAAGCGCTCCGAGAATTTAGTATTAGAATAGAAAAAATATTATTTTTACTGACGAATGAGTCTAAAGTACTTCTCAATTTTGAAATAATCTCAAAAACGCACTTAAATGAATGGAATTATTAAAAATTGTTATTGCTCTAAAAACGAGTACAGATAAGAATGTAAAAAAGATGCTGATCACTAGTTCTTCTAAAATAGTCTCAATCATTAAATGTTGAAACAAAACATTTATCTAACGAACGGAAATTTCATGCATTTTGATAGAAAGAAGTTTCATAAAGAGAAAGAACAAAATTTGGTTCAATAGGTATTGAAAACACGCCTTTTTATATATTTTAAAATCAGTAAAACGTGTGGTCGCATAGGGATAAGGATTTATAACATTCGACTGTAATTTGGCGTCAATTCATAAAATTTATCCTAAAAATAGTTGTGCATCGCTTACATGCATACTCTCTTTCACAGACAGTTAGATATGAATACGAAGCTATTCGTAAACTATTTAATATTTTTTTATTTTGAAAATAAAATACCTTTAAACTGTATTTTGTAAAGTATTTGTTATCGAACAGTTCCCACCAGCAGTTGATCAGAATTTAACATTTTCTGAAAAAGTGAATTCGTGTATATCTCATGTTATACAGTCTTATTTGGATCCTATATAAGAGTTTTAAATGCATTAAAGATGAGATGTATTTGGAACTTTTAAATGATTTTTTCAATTTATTTTCAAATTCACAGTTTAATTAACTTTTTTGAAAAGTTGATTGACATAAAACACATCTTTGAAACACATAAGTTATAATAACTTATATGCGATGTATTGCAGTTTAAAATAAGTTTTAACGAAAAAACTACGAAAGCATGGCTTCGTTAAAGATCGCTACTGTTTGTTGTTTATCATGTTAACTATTTTGAAAATAACTCCTGCATTGAAGTTATAAATAACTATCGCATGTCTTCAAATGCCGACACTTCTCTTACTAGTATTTGTGTTGGGAATTATTGTATTCATTATATGCTTGTGTAGGTCTCTACCGAAGATCACTCAAGACGATGGGCTGATTGGTGGTGCTAACGAAGAAGGCCTACCAAGACATGGATCAGATTTAGTGTTATCGGGCGGTCCGTGTGGTAACAGAATTCCTGGCGCAAAATTTGAGCCTTTAATGCATAGACACGAGTTATGTGAAAGGGTGACCATTAATGTCAGTGGTTTAGTGTTTGAGACGCAGCTCAGAACTTTACAACAGTTTCCGAATACTCTTCTCGGCGATCCTTCAAAGAGAATTAGGTATTATGTGTTTTTATTATTTATTAAGTTATTCATTTAGAAATAAAATATATTATTGGATATTACTCTGGATATAACTTAAGTGATCGTTGAGTTTCTCTCTAATCCATTAGGAAGTAGAGTCAAATTGATTGTCAAATCTATTGTCAATTTTGTAATTAAAATAATTTTATTTTTTCTACAATATGCTAAACAATACAAATTTGTCGATCAAAAGAATATATCCGGAACTTGACATTTTCAAAATTCTAAGCACTAGTTCTCTGTGATGAACTTTGTTATGCCAAAAGTGTTTATATTTTATTTGTATTTATTTCTTTTGAAAAGCTTATCAACCGATTTAAACAGACTATAGAATTGGAAATTTCTTTTATATCCTTTCTTTAAACTTTTTTTTACTGGTTTTTATCTTTGCTAAATACAGAATATCTTCTGATGAGGTTCTCTTTGTTTATATTGCCATAAACTTAATGCGATTCTCTTGAGAGTCAAACTTTGCACAAATGAATGACAAAAGTATTCCAATAAAGTGCAAAAATATTTTCCTATTCAACAGAAAAATCGAAGTGAGCTCTAATTTTGTTTTTATTTGAAACATAGAATAGAAAATATACGGTTCAGTTGTAAATAGTATATAAAAATCATAAAACGATTCTGATTTCTAAAAAGTTTTGCTGATTCTCAACATTTTTTACATGACTGACCGCTACTCACAATTGAGTATTAAAAATATTTCCCTAAAAAATAAACTTATTTTAAAGATAATTTCAAAAATATTATAATTTTCAACTTTGTATTTAGTCATAAGTTTTAATGTATAGTTAGAGATAGTTAGAGATGTATAAGTCCGGTGTCCCCACTTTTAACCCAAAAACTGATGCATTGAATAGACCATAGGTCGTAAGAAACGAAATAAAAATGCATGCATGCATTGTTTTGGCTTATTATTCAAAGACAAAACAATCTAATGGACAAAAAATGTCTAAGACTGGTTTAGTCAATGGGTTTAGTCGAGTCCTTTCATCCTTTCAATAAACAAATATATAATATGTTAATTTTCAAATACAAACCTTAAAATCACTAATTCATTAAATATTAACAGTTATACAACAAATAGTAAACAATAGTAAACAATCGATATAATTAAAAAGAAAAATAAATTCTTGTCTTCCTTTTGTTATCTTTGATTTGAACGAATAAACGTACAGTAACTTTACATTTAATACCGAAAACTCAATTATTTAAAGAGATCAATACATTATGAAAATTCAATATCTATTGTTATGTTAGATTTGTAACATTTATTCGCAAAAATATTGAGTTAATTCTTAGATTTAGAGCAAAACTTTGGACATAAATATTACTTAATTGGTAATCACCCAAAAAGTAGTGACAGCTCTCGATATCGCTCCATATAAAAGTCAATTTTAATGCAATGTTTAAATATTGATATTTCAAATTTATTGCTTACACAGGTATAATAGGCTTTATTTTTAAAAAATGATTTACACTAAAGTATATTTGAATGGAGTTATACTTTTTATGATAAGATTGTAGACATTAATATTTTATGATGTACTTTATTTTAGTCATAATCATGCATAAGATGAAACCTGAGACATAATTTCGAGAGATTATTATTTTCTGCATAACCTTAAGAGTTATCTCTAATGTCATCTTTTTGGGAAATGTTGCAATTCTAGTGATGTTCATAACTATATCAAAAGGTCCATATTTTTTAAGTCAATGCTTTTTCTTCGTGAGTTTTTATAATTATTCATCAGTAATGAATGTCATGTTGAAAACTCACTTCAAGCATGTAATAAACTGACAATTAAAGTATTTTTAATTATAATTATCCTATAATGCGATTTCAATACACTTATGGGTCAATTATCTACTAATTTCACTAAAAATTAAGAATCAATTGCATTTTCTCTCATAGAATAATGAGAGTGATTCTCATTTCCTTCATATAATTATTAAATGACCACTTTTTTAAATCAATTATTCATAAATTGGATACTTTGTTGAGCTACTATCAAATCATTGATAATTTTTTTAATGATTATCAATTAGAGTAAATTTTATATTAAGATAAATGAATGTTCAAACTGCTAGTTTTCAGTGCCTTATTTGATTGAATTTTATCGATATTTTGATGACATATAGTTCTAAAATTATTGATCCTCAGCTATACCATGAGAGTTAATATCAGCTAAAATATTATTTATATAAAAGTTTAATTTTCAGACAAAAATAATTCAATAAGCAATAAATATCAAAATTCATTTTTTCAAAAGTAGCTCAAAATTTTTAAAAATAAAAGATTAACAAAAAATCTCTATTTAAAGCTTTATTTTTTGAAAAATTTAATTCTGCTACAGACTCAATAATTTTACAGCTAATTAATTATAAAATTTGTCACAATTACTTTAAACTCCTAAACCTTAACATTCGAGTAATTGATTCATATTTTTCATTTAATATTTTAAATTCTTAATAATTTCTAAACCCATTATTCATACAGTTCTATTAATATAGTATTTTGAGTATTTGATTGCAACATTATACTTACTGGTGGTCATTTTCGGTCACAGACCGAATTGGCGGTCATATGACCGCCGAAACCAAAAACGTCTTTCGGTTATATAGCATTTTTACCGAATTTGACCGGAAAGATCGCAATTTTGGATATATATTTGTCCTTATATTCAAGATTTGCAATTCTATTGAAGACATTAGTTTTGTATTTTTTAAATTGTTTATTACATGAAATAATATGTGAAATAAATATGAATTACATAAAATCATGTCAGTTTGTCGAATTGTAATTCCACTTTGAAGATATACATACTATATGACCGATTATGACCTCCGAATTTGACCTCCGATTTTGTAATTTTTATGTGACCGAAAATGACCAGCAGTCACATAAAACGTATTATACGTATTATTTAATGTTTTCTGATATGTACAGATTGAAAAACAAAAAGTCCGCACCCCTGGTTTTGGTCTTTGATCCCCCTTATTGGTTAACAAATACGTGGGGTCAAAGACCAAAACCAGGGGTGCGGACCAGTGCCGTAACCAGGATTTACAGTTTGGGGGCTAGACATAGGGAAATCCAAGATATAGCAATTTTTTAAAACTGCTACAGACCTACACTTAAATGTTCAAAAACCTTTGGGGAGGGCTATAGCCCCCTCTGCCCACCCCTAGTTACGGCTGTGGTGCGAACTTTTTGTTTCACAAACAAATAAAATTATTGGTTAAAATATTGAAATTAAAGTTGAAGATTATTCAAAATGACATAAAATAGGTTAATATACTGATACTTTATGAACGGATAAGTTAATATAATTTTATATTTTATTCAATAGTTTTCCCAAATTTATGCATTAATATGAGCCTTGAAGTAGAGATGACTTGAGTCTCAAAGCATCACAACTTCTTGAACTAAAACCATATTTATTTGAATCTAATATAATCTAATCTACAAAATGTAAATTTCAAATTTGCTTAATTACAGATACTATGATCCGCACACAAACGAATACTTTTTCGATAGGAATCGTCAAGTATTTGAAGCGATATTATATTATTACCAATCAGGTGGTCGTCTCAGGCGTCCGGTAAACGTTCCCTTAGATATATTTGTAGAAGAAGTGAAATTCTTCGAGTTAGGTGAAGCGGCTTTCAATAAATTCCGCGAAGACGAAGGCTTTGTCAAAGAAAAAGAGAAACCATTGCCTAAGAATGAAATGAAAAGAAGAGTGTGGCTCTTATTTGAATATCCAGAAAGTTCACAATCTGCAAGAGTTGTGGCCATTATCTCTGTTGTGATTATTATACTATCGATATTAATATTCTGTTTGGAAACACTGCCAGAGTTCAAACATTATAAAATATTTAACGTAACTGCGAATATGTCGCGAGTCATCGAAGACGAAGTGCCATCAATTACTGAACCGTTTTTTATTGTCGAAACCATTTGTATTATTTGGTTTTCTGTTGAAATTATTATTAGGTTTCTGGCGTGTCCTTCAAAGATTGCTTTCCTTAAGGTATACAAATACTCTCCACAGACAAATAATTATCTCTCTTTAGTTTTAGTTTGAAGTATTCCTCGTGTTTCTCAATCTATTTTATCCTCAAATAATTGATTTTTAAGCTTTTTCGTTATTTTTATTCAGCTTTCATAAGCACTAAATTTAAGATTAGTTTTAAAAGTTATTTTCATTTTTTCAAATTTTAATCTTCAGAATATCTTTGTCTTCAAAGCTTATTTATAGTGAGCTTAGTTTGTATTACACAATAAACTTAGAGAATAATCCAATCGATTGAGTTCAATCAATTGCTCCATTACCCAAATATAATAAAAAAGATACAGTACTTTTAATCAAGAAATCCATTAGAATATTTTTATAGTACTTAGGGATCAAGTCTTATACAGACTATAAGAAATTTGAAATTATTTTTGTGTTATAACTTGTTTTTTAAGACATCATGTGGAAGAATGCAATACTGTATTCAGTTATGATTTATAACCTAATCTCTATTTAAAGTTTAACTTTATTTTGAATGCTATTTTACTTTGTATTGATTTCTTATTTAATTTTAAAATTTATTGAAATTTCAGAGATTAAATGTATTAAAATAAGTGAAATATCATAGTTTTCAAAAAGAGAAATGTTTTAAAACAATAAACAATATATAAGTTTAAAAGTCTCAAGACTTAAGTTCAAAAATAGATCTAAATTATTATATAAAAACAAAATTTTTGAAAATATAAGTTTATTATAATAAAGTATTAACTATTCGTTTATACTTAAAATTCTAAACTTTTATAACCAGTGATGCTCAAGGCTCGAGTGCGCTAGCTTAGCGACAAGTCTAAAGCGACAATATAATTTTTAATATAAAAATCTTTAATTTAAACAAAATGACAATTTTTGTATAGATTATGAATTATTTTGATTTAAAGAATTTACAATTAAAATGGCCACACATTACAGCATATATAGAATCTTTAGAAAGTCTGTTTAGAAAATATTTATTCACTGGGATTATTTGTAGTTCAAATATTATCATTAGGATGACCACACCTGACAGAACTAGATCTTGCCATTTTCTGGGCGCCTTTAAAATCAAAGAATATTTTTTGATAAAATTTTTATTTCCACAAAGGCTTAACACTAAAATTTTAAAAAATATCCCATATCCTGGACAGTCCAGCTCTTGCGATCACCATAATTATCATATTTATTACATGTATATACAGTACAGATAAAATTATAACTCAAATAAAAATAGTAATTTTTTTTGTAAAAAACCGACCTAACACTCGGTAAAAGTAAGCACTAAGAGTTTCATTTTCCACAAGCGCGAGCGTTGAGCGTATGTATCACTGTTTGTAAAAGACATATGTTTGAAGTGATTATCAATAGTTTCAAAAGCGGTAAAACAATTGTTTAGTACATAAATCTCAAAATGTTTGTTTCTTTAAGAATAAAGTATTTGACTCAATCATCGAAAACAAAAAAAAGCTAAATATAACTCAATCTTTTCTCTTTTCTTTCTTTCTCTCATTTATCCAATCTTTTCCTCTTATCCTCTCATCTCTTGCTTCTAATGACAAAATCAATCAAATCAATCAACAACAACAACAACAACACCAATAATCATACAAAAAATAATAAATCTCAGGACATAATGAACGCAATCGACTTTTTTGCAATAGTGCCCTATTTTGTGACATTGGCCACAATGTTAGCGGAGAAACAGGAAGACGAGCCACGATTCCATTCAAGCGATTCCAAATCCACACAGTCGTCATCACTAGCAATCCTGCGAGTGATACGATTAGTGCGTGTCTTCCGTATATTCAAATTATCGCGTCATTCAAAAGGACTACAAATACTAGGAATGACATTAAAGGCGTCAATGAAAGAGTTGGCTCTTCTAATATTTTTCTTACTAATCGGTGTCGTACTTTTTTCGTCCGCTGTCTATTACGCCGAAGCGGACAGTGATAGGTCTAATTTCAAATCAATACCAGACGCGTTTTGGTGGGCAGTGGTCACCATGACCACTGTCGGCTACGGAGATATGAGACCAGTCGGCGTTTGGGGCAAATTTGTTGGCAGTTTGTGTGCTATCGCAGGGGTTTTGACTATCGCTTTACCGGTTCCGGTAATTGTGTCCAATTTTAATTACTTTTATCATCGAGAGACAGATCAAGAAGATCTTCAGTCGACCAATTTTAATCATGTTAAGTCGTGCCCATACCTTCCCGGATATGTAGGCACTAATAAACTTCGGCGCACATCATATAGTGATTCTAATATTACCAGAAGTGATGATTTTAATAATGATAATAATGAAGAGTTTGATGATAATAATCAATTATCACAATCCAGTCATAATTTTAACAATGCTTTAAATGAAAACAATAATTCAGGACATGATGATAATGATGTCATATCTGAGGTTGTGATCTCTCGCGGGGAAAGTTTTAATCGAAATCGAAGAAATACTATTACATCGCCGTCGATGCAGTCGCCCGAATCGCCCTCGAAGAAAATCAATTGCAGTTCATTTTTAGTTAATTCGCCAAAAAGTCCCAATTCTCCGACAACACCTCCGCCGAGAAAAGATTCTAGTCTTATCTCTAGGAGGAATCCAAGAGTGAATTTAAGGGCTAAACACACTATGATTAATATAATTGCGATTATGTTTAATATATTTATTTAGCTAAATATGTTGACTATAAATTTTATTATCAGTTCGAGTCTATTCACTGTTGTAAGGAATCATGAGTAAGAGGAGAAGATTCAAGTGTTTTCAGGAAAAGTATAGA
>JAUJYT010001816.1:0-10408 GCA_033996565.1 Nanhermannia nana
TTGATAAAAAGTCATTCATTCCACTCCATAAATAAATAATTAAATTATATTTTAAACTTGAAATTAAAACATATAAGTAATGAATAAACTAAATCTGAATATAATTTTATGGTAAATGACAACAAATCTCATACAATTCTTTAATTAAAATCAAAAATATTATCACAAATTATGGTCTGTTTTTAAATTAACTTTATCTTAATGTAAAACATAATGAGTTGATATGTTTCTTATGCTTCAGTTGTTTTCATTTCTGCCATATTTTGGATGAAATTATTTTAATAGCAAAGAAAATTAATTGATTAGTATATGTTCTGGTATTGTATGTTTTGATTGTAAGTTAATTAATGATAGTTTGACTGTATTTTATAGTTGGAATCCTCTGACATATGAGATAATTGAGTAAATGAAAAGTTTAAACTTATGTTCTCTTACGTAAACTGTATATAAAGAGGCAGTCATTCAAAAGTTCTTGTAGTGAATTGAGACCACATAAGAATAAGATACCATATTATACCATATAAATGAAATGGAATTAAAACTTTTCACTTATCTTTTAATATGTGTTTTATTAGCTGACTGTCAAAAAAGTACTCATAGATTTATGAGAACTGAAAACTCACCGCAACTTCAATATCCTTTACCACCAACTTATAAATCATGTCATTATTATGATTATGATAAGAAATATGAACCACTTGTTCACGAGTCTATGCATAGCCTCAGAAGCAATGGAAAACATCTGGAGAACGAATATTCTTTGAAACCATCGAATAAAAAAAAATTTGGTTATAGTTTTAGTGTCGGCAGTGATTTAGATAAGAAGAGTGGAAACCCTTTTTGGAATGTCTGGTATCAAAATTACTAGAAATCATACCTTAATAGATAGTTTTTGTGAGTTTATTTCTCTAAATTTTAATTATTTTATTTTCTTGAAATCCATTTTTTTGTTTTGCAAACTTTAAAAATTAGTACATTAGTGTATCTTTCTTTATCATAAAATAATAAATTTGGAGAAATTTTTGTGTAATTATCAGTAATAACTTAAATTTAAATTTATTTCTAAAGAATAATATTATGTCATGTTATTAATTATTTTATAGATCTGTTTCACTTGAATAAAACATGAAGAATACAAAGCTTCAAAGTAAACACAATTTAATATTGTTCTGTAATTTACTTTTCAGTGTAACTCAAAAAATAAAGAATGAGATTAATGTTTACTCAACAAAAATAATCTTATAAAAAATTTTCATTAAAGACACGAATTGCAATTTACTTAAGTAGAAACAGTCGAATAGTATTATTTATTTTAATATAATTGTAAACTAAAGATCTTGATTTGATATGCATTATAGAAATTAATGTTATATTAGGTCAGCCAAATAAACTTTATTTCTTTGCGTTATTGTAGTTATAAAAGACTTACAATTCAGTCAAAATTTAATATTTAATAATATAGTTTGTCTTAAATTGTAGGTTATTATAAATAAAATAAAAAGAACTTCAAACTCTGTAACAGTACACTAAAAATTGATTTTGTTGCTCAAAGTTAGCATAAATCATAATTGTAGGCTCTTTTGTAAGCCATTAGTAACAGTATTACATTGAATGCTAATTAGAAGCACAAATTGGTACTCAATATTTTGATAAAATCTTTAAAAAACTATTTATATTGAGTGAAATATATTTTAAGAAAATGCCAAAACAAATCCGTCATAAACGTACTCAAACTGCTATTATTTTTAAATTAATATTTGCTTTAATATGTTCAACAATTTTAATATATCAAACATTGGATCTTATAAATGAATATTTTAGTTATAACACAATAGTTATGGCTGAAAACGAAAGACCAAACCCAATAATTGAATTTCCAAGTATTAGTATTTGTGAAAAATATCCAACCATTATGATTAGGAACGGTTCCAATGTAATGAAGTTTCGTTCATCGATCGGTAGTACAATTTTACTTCTAAAATCGGGTGTTTTAAAAAAAGGCGGTGACAACAGTACTTCAGGATTTATAGATTTTAATAGAGAAAGAAGAGAAAGAAAAAGTGGCACATCGAATGTCACTATCAAGACAACATTTGGACCACTTGATGACCAAATAATCAAATGTATATTCTTTAGAAATGACCAAAAGAGATGTTACCCAAACATTCATACCACGAGCAATGTTGCCCAGTGTCGCACTTATTTCAATCAAATCGGTTCTAATGGAAAAGTCATCAAAAAAGTTGTGAGAGAAGAACAAAGACATGAATCTCAAGAGTTAAACAGCTTTATGGCCACGTTTTATATCAATTTTACTGAACGGAGTCATAACAATATTTTGCCAAAAGGAGACCTATTTATTGTTGTGCACGAGTCTAAAGCTATTCCTAATGACCTTTCAGTAATTTATGCTTCGCGTCGATTCTTAATAAAGCCCAATAAGAACTACGACTTATCCTTTCATAAGAAAACTATTGTTCGACTGCCAAAGCCTTATAAAACCGATTGTCACCACTATGAGGAAGGCCTCAATTCAAGCAATATTTATGGTCTATCTCGAGATTTGTGTGTACTCAAATGCAAAACTCAAAAATTATTATCAAAATATAATTGTATGCGATATACGTCTCAAGTTATATATGAAGATAATTACGCTGATTCCAAAATATGCAACTCTTCAGTACATTTGGATGTTTCTGATAAAGGCATTTATTATTTTGAATATTTTTCAGCAATTAAATGCTTTCAAAAGTGCAAAACTGAATGCATTCAACAAGTATTTAATTTTGATTTGAACGAAGTCGACAGAAGTGATGGCGATCTTCTCAATAACTTCATAAACGCGACTAATATGGAAAATGTAAGCTTAATCACATTAATGAGCAATACATTCGACGAGATAAGTTACATTCATTTGCCTAAAATGCGTTTCACTGACTTCTGGAGCAGTCTCGGAGGCGTTTTCAGTCTATGGCTCGGACTTTCTGTACTCACTATTTATGATTCAATAATTGCATTTTGTGTTTCGTTAATTGAAAAATTTTAGTTATTTTTATTAAATTCTTGATTTAAAGTTAACTTTATATACAAATAAATATATAATTTATATTTTATGAATACTGATAATTACTGTATATATAATTCATTATATTTTCATTATTTGATTGCAAAAAAGACTTAAATACTGTAATCGATTAAGTTTTTGAATAAAAAAAACTATAAAATATAGAAAACATTAAAGGTGTGCATCACTTAAAACATATCTCAAGCTTTTCCTGAATATAAACAGATATTAATTAAATAATAGATAATATTTATTGATCAAAGAGATCGAGAGGAGGCTTAAGAAGGCTTTCTCTGTATCTTTTGGTATAATTTCTCTGCAATTTGGCCAAATAGAAGAAAAGCGCAGCAACGCATCCAATAATTATTAACTTCAAAATAGGATGTCTTATAAAAGGCTTGGAATAATTGGTGACATAATCCCAAGTGATTAAAGCCATACCTTTGCAGAAATAAAAAGAATGAAAGTCAAGAATAAATAAATAGTTCGAAGTGATACTCGACATACCACAGACGAGTCCAAGCGCTGCCCCAATCCATGGTATTTGATAGTCATAACTCATTTGTTTGCGTAAGTGATCGAGAGATCTATTAATCGCGGAATTAATTATATTTTCATTTTTATCACTATTACTGCTATTATTGTCCGAACTCAACATCTGAAGCGCCAAATGGTATGATTTGATCGCTTCCTCGTAATGTCCTGACTCGTACTCCACTTCAGCCTTTCTGTAATATCCTTTATACCAATTATGAGACAATTGAATCACTTGTTTTGCGTCTTCGATGGCGTAATAGTATTGTTGAAGTTTAAGGAAAGCCAGCGATCGGTTACTCAAGAGTTTGCTATTATTTGGATCTAATTTAATGGCATGACTGTAGTGAAGCATTGCCTCTGCATATGAACCACTGCTTAAGCTCTTGTTTCCCATAACTCTTAGTTCTTCTACTTTTTTGGAACTCATTTTTGTTATTATTTTCGATTATTTTACTATTGATTTGTGTTTTGAATCAATTCTCGCACTTTTATCGTAATATTATGTAAACAAATGTTTAAAAGCATTTAATTCTGAATTTTTTTTATCATAATTTTTATTTCTATTGATTATATTTGTTTAGAAATTATGTTTTTTGTCTATAATTGTTTTGCGAATATTGTACCTCATGTTTAAGTTGATTCGTATCTATCAATCGATGTTTTGTACCTTTTAATCTACTAATGCTATGCCTTAAGTATAAAAATAATATTTGAATAAAAAGCCATTGAATTACGTTTTCTCTTATAAGTTATTAAAAGTTTGTTATATTCTCACAGATATATTGTGCATATTGTGGTTTACTATTGATATCTTATCTGATTAAAGAATAACTATTAAGACCTTAAAGAAACTTTTCTTTAAGTAATTTGTTTCAGATTTGTTTGACATAAAAAACTTTAAAAATAAAATCCAATTAACTTAAAACTGAAATGAGTGGCATTACCATAAATTTTTGGTTTATGTCTAACCAGACATAGAAAAAATGAAAGAAAACAAACTTAAATGAAAGAAAATGTGTGGGGGCTAATGCCCCCTCTAATGCCCCCTTAGCTCATAAATGGGTATCGAAGTGCGAAAAATATTGCAAAATATCTAGATTAATATCTTTATAAATGGTTACAAATTAGTGCTTAATTTGAATCAAAATCGTGTGAATCTAAACAATAAAAAGTGTATTTTAGACAATACTTAAAACCCTTTAAACTTGACTTTTGTATTTATGCATTATTGTAAATGTACTGAAAGAATAAATAGTTATCCAAATGACTGCTTTGAGATAAAACCTATCATTTGTTCACTTATCAAAAAAATTGCAACTAAACCCTAAGCAATCCCTGAGCAACCCTAACCCTGAACAATATTTTTTGTCCGAAGTTAATTCTTTATAATTCATGTTTAATAACATTAGCAATGAGTTATACTCTTAGAAAACTTCAATATTCGTTTATGAATTATAAGCTATTTGAATTGCATTAATTATATATTCATTTTTGAATATTGTCTAATAATTAAATGTTCAGCAGTTCGTTAAACAGTTTTTCTTAATCTGTGACAGAAGATGTGACACAAATGGAAAGTATTATGAGGTTTGAAAAACGTTATATTGTCGATTTGTAAGTTATTCTATAAAAATAGCTCACGATTGTCAGTTTGATTTATGTTTTCCCAAAATATAGCTGTAAACATGTAATTATGTAGCGAAGCAAATGTGTTCTTATAGTGGTCGTTAATAAACTTAAGAAACTCTTTAATATTTGAACTATTTATTTATAAAACAGTCAATATATTTAGATTCTTTTATACCATATGCTGTTGTTGTAACAAATAATGTTAAAACTATACATTTAAAAATAAATTGATTGGTTTTTAAAAACATATTTGAATCAATTTGAATGTCAAATTGATATCATTAATTGAAATGACATCAAATTCTAAGCTAAAGTGATGCCAAACATCTTAATTGTGCTTAAGTTTATGTGAAATATAATACAAGTCTATACTGCTGTTAATTAAATAATTTAATAATAACTAAAATATGCATTATTTTCTGGTGTTTGTATAATACTGTACATACACACATACTTTCAACAAAAGTTCATATTGATTACTAAATAATACTAGTTTTCAAGTCTATGTTTAAAGTTCTCAAATGTGTTTGAATTAATGCTACTTTATTTGGAGATAGAACTTAATCCTTATAACATTGTAGTGATAAGTATTATTTTATTTTGTTTTAAGTATAACAACTTATTATCACTAGAACTTAACCTCATACAATGCAAACAAGTGATTCGCCATAAATTTAATCAATTTAATGATAGTTGTATTACAGGTATTAATAATTCTTAACATACGAGTTAGGATATATCAAACTTGCTATAAAATAGCTGCCACTTTATCAGTAGTGATATTTATTAGTTTGGATGAACTGATTTTATTAGACAACTTATACTGTACATACATTAACTGCAGATTAACAATATAATGAACAATACACTGTATTTAGAGTAATAAATTCAAACACTTTGGTAGCAATAATAATGACTACAGCATTGTATTCTTATAATGCAATTGTAAAATATTTTATACACGATTCTTAGCTCTTTATCATTAAATCCTTTCAAAGTGATGATACATCCTGATGGTTAAACCTTTTTTTTGGAAATAAAGTTCATATATTGCTCATTGAAACTGAAAAACTTGAAATATTGATGTATTAAAGTAAAACAGATCATTAGTTCAATATGTCTTTAGAAAAAGATGGTATAAGTTATAAAAGAAAGTCATTGAGTGAATCGTTTTCGAGGAAAGGTAAACCTTTATTCAGAAATGTAGTTAACAGACTGCAAATCGCTTCAAGATTAGCCAGAGCTCAACGAGACAGTCTTCAAGAGGAGAATGATGTTGTGGCTGATGATCATGAGATCAAACTTATTGGGAGACAAACTTCTAGTATATCACCAAAGAAGCCGACACGACCAAGAACTCTGACACTGAGACAATTAAGCAAATTAAGTGATCCAGGGTTTAAAAATATTTTCTATAGAGGAGAGTCTAAAGGATCTGACAATAGTCTCAAAGAAGAAGATGAAAATGAAAATGGAATTATTTCGGATGGAATTATACATTTTTGGAAACAGTTTGCTTTTGATGAGGTATTGTATTTGAGTTCAAATATTGCAAACTTACTATTAATGGATTGAGATATCCTGTAATACAGTATTATTTAATATTTAGGGACATCCTTATATCAAAGTTAACTCTAATGTAAATGTTGGAGATGTCACTAAAATTATGCAGCAATGTTGGAGCTTGGAAGTGCCCAAAATTGTCACTTTTATTATCTCTAATAAATCACATTCAACTAGTTGGACAAATCAGAGACAAATTAAAAACTTTCAAAAAGGATTAATTAAGGTTTGATTAGTAAAAAGTAGATTTTGGTTTTAAACTATTCTCATATTAATTTAGTTGTTTGTTAACCAAATAGGCAGCCATTTCAACAAATATGTGGATTTTTACAAATGGTATCAATAGTGGAACAGCAAATTTGATTGGAAATGCCATTAAGAATGAAACTTTCAAAATGAAAATCAAAAGAACTCTCAATAAACAAAACTTAACTAATTTAATAGGAGTCATGAGAGAAGAAGATCTCAAATATGGACAGGCATTGGGTGCAAATAATGAGGTAATTTAAATTAATTTAATTTGAAATCATAAAGAAATAAATATTAACCAAATGAAAAATTGGTTACCGCTGGACTTTATTCAGTGTTCTCCCAATGTGGTCGAGGCTCTAGTGAGTTATTATGTAAGTAATCTTTTAAATTTTTACATTAGGATCACATAAATATAGAGAATGAAGGACTTTCATATGGAACCAAATTTGAACTCAATGCTGATCACACGCACTTCATTGTAATGAGAGATAATTCGAGATATAATACAAGTGTTGATACTTTGTTAATTAAATTGTTTGAACTGCTAATCAATAGAACTTCTGTCGATTCTGTAGACGATTCCTCTAATCATAACACAAGTAATGAATTTTTTATGTATTTCAATTTTAATTATTAATGACCACAATATGTATTAAATTATAGTCACATCAACTCCTGACTCATTAGACAATCCGATAGTTTCGATTGAATCAACACAAGTTCCAGTTGTTTCAATTCTTATCGATGGTTCTTCTTGTGAAGTTCAACTTGTACTCGATCTCATCAAACACCATATCCCAGTTGTGATTCTTCGTGGAAGTGGTGGTCTCGCAGATATGATGGCTTTCGCATACCTTGAAATGATTCGTCAATGTCCTCAACTTAATTCATGGGATTCAGAATTTGTAGAACAATATCTCAAACCAATGCTTTCAAAAAAGATAGCTTTGTATTGTAATGATTTACGCGATAACACATTGGCCAGAAATATATTGCGCGATCGTATTATAGAATGTGTCCGCCTTTGTAAGACTGATGGACGCATTTATTTAACTGTACTAAATATGCACAACAGCTCGTCCTGTAATCTCGAAAATCTTAGCGAATATTTACTTTTAGCTTTACTTAAGTCAAGACATTCTACAGAAATGCTTTCAATAGAAAACTTTCTCAAAGACTTAGAACTAACTATGGATTGGAATTGTGCTCATGTGGCAAAAGATGTGATTTTTGCTAAAAATGCTAATAATATCGCAAAATTAGATAAAAATAAATTTGAATCCGCATTAATTCGTCCAAATCGGGAAGAGTTTGTTGACTTATTTCTATCACTTGGATTTCAATTACATAAGTTTTTATCGCCTTCAAGACTAAACAGACTGTTTAAACTGATTCATGACAACGAATTTTATCAAACCCTATGTTGGGAAAGTGTTTTGGGCCGATCTTTAAACTCGAGGCCATCAAAATATTTCATAGAGAATGATCTCAATTGGTTAATAGAAATCTGTACCGGATTTGACAATTTTGTTAACACTGAACACTTGCACCTAAACGTGATGGGCTTATATCCAAACGACTCGTTATCAGCTGAACGTAAAGCTCTCACATTACTAACAATTTGGGCGGTTATGCATAATAGACATAAATTGGCTCAAGTTTTTTGGAAGCATTCTGACCAACCCGTTCATCTGGCTTTAGTCATATCAATGATATTCGATAGGCTCTCGTGGTATACGGCGGACAATAATATGAAATCTGATCTTAAACAAAAATCTAAACAGTTTGCAGATTATGCGAACGGAGTATTAGATTCCTGTTATAATGAAGATGTTTTGCGGGCTAACAATGTTCTCAATGAGTCAATAAGTGACTGGAATTTCAAGACTGCCGTTGATATCGCAGCAAATGCTCATTTACGCCAATTCTTAGCTCATCCTTGCTGTCAAAAATGGTTGACCAACACTTTTCTCGGAAATATTCGTATTCGAGAACTCAATTGGGGAATAATTACAATTCCGCCTTCAGTTAAAATATTTTTATGTGCTTTCTTCATATTTCCAATGTATATATGGGTAAGATTTAAGGTAAATGAGCAGCAATTGTCGAATGATTCTGGAAATGAAGAAGAGTTCGACGATATTTATGACGATATATTTTATAAAGTAGAAGATATGTCTAATTCAATCATAAATGAAGATACAGTTAAATCAACTATTACTGGGTATTCGAACCCAGCTTTCACGGCTCAAACTATTGCCAATAATTACGATAGTATTAGAAAACGAAGTAAAATACATTATAGTAATTATATTCGTGATCGTGAAGTGTTTGTCCAAAAGCAGCCGCCATTATGGCAAATGATACCATTGATGTGGTGTTCGCCCATCACAAAGTTTTATACGTCGCTGGTATTTTATATGCTATTCTTGCCATTGCTGTCATATGCTGTTATTTATCCAAAATGTGGACTTTGGACATTAGATGTGTTGGTGTGCAGTTGGACAGCAATTCTTGTCATCAATTATATTCGTCGCACATATATTATATGTAGAAAATACACGTCAGTTCCAGTATTTATAAAGATTTTAGAAATTATATTTATTGTTATATTTGTAGTATTTTTTGCAATTACAAGAGTTTTCAAGAATAACATATACTCTCCCTATACACAAAAACTAATCCTTTCATTAGGAGTTTTGTATTTTTATTATCGACTTATTTGGACATTTTTACCGATATCACCAACTCTTGGACCACTACTTCATAGACTCAGGTTAATGATTACCGTAGACTTTGTCAATTATATGAGAATCGCATTTTTGGTAATAGTTAGCAATGGAATTGTAATGCAAGCCATTCTATATCCAGACACTGAGATATCTTATGAAACTTTACGTAAAGCTTTTCACAGAGCATTTTTTTCACTCTTTATGGCGCCTGTCTCTGAACTTGAACGTAAGTTATACCATATTATAGATATTAAGTTATTATATGTTCAGGTTTTAGTCATGAAAGCCTGTTAATTGTTGTCCATCTCACCAATAATTAATCCTATAGCTTAGTCGTTATAAACTATCATAAATATATAGTAAGTTTATATATATAGTAGGCTTTATCATAATGAGTATTCTCTTATGCATTAGTATTATACCTTTTGGCTCAACAATTGAATATAAATTCTTGCAGATTATGAATGTTTCTTATTGTTGTTGGGATTTAGCACTTATTAAGTATTTCTCTCGCATAAAATTCGATAAGATTATAGTCAGATATAATAATAAATTTTTTAATAAAGTAAAATCATTATGATGTATACTGTATGATTACTACCTACAGCAAATTAACAATCTAACTGCTGTA
>JAUJYT010001817.1:0-10404 GCA_033996565.1 Nanhermannia nana
CTATAAAGAAAAATATTAACAAACAACATTTTACAAGGGCAGATACTACCTGGGCAAGGAATTGCTCTCAAACAATGGACATTGGCTCTCTCATTGAGTTTTGTAAATATTTTTTCATCTGATCAGAGGAATTGTAGTGCAATGAGTAATACAAAATAAAGAGCATCTCATTAAAAATATATTCATAGGTATTATAATTTTAATAATTACCCTAAATATTTTTGTATAATTAATATCTCTTTTATAGGGCCAAATAGTAATAAAGAATTTGACCCAAAAGAGCTTTTGAATTACATTATAAGTGTGACTCAATTCAATGATAAATTTCTAACTTTATTAAATGGGATATTTGATATACAAGTTAATATCACTAAAATTATTGAAGGCTCAGCAAATTCTAAAAATCCTAAACCCCACGTGTAAATGCATTAAAATAAGGTTCTAAACAGTCTATCATTAAAATCGATAACGATAATGACCAACTTTAACGAATCGACCCCCAAATTTTTCTGACGACCTCGAACCTAACCTAACAAATAGTGACTAATTTACCGAAATGATAATTTTACCGAAGTGTCCAATAAAATGATGCAATTCTAACATAAAATTATTTACTATTAGCTCAAAAGTGATCTTATAATTAAGCTTTTAAGAATTTAGAAAAGATCCTCACTTATTTCTTTGAAAATGATAGTATTTTGCTGTTATAAAACAACGAACATTTATAAGAAATTTTTCTAAGTTTAAAAGAAAAAATAATTAAAACGAATAGAAAAGATAATATCATTTCATAAAATTTTTATTATATCTATGCGCAATTATTTAAAAGTAGCATGATGCAAGCTATTTTTAATAAATAAATTATAATAATTAATAATAGAATGAGGATTTTAATAATCAATGAGCTGGTCTTTACCCAGTTTGAACAAAAGCAAAAGTCAATTTTTGAGCTCAAGCAGTTAAGAATTAAATTAATTATTGTTAATTAAATTCTAAAAAGTAGAGTTCTTAAAAATGCATTTTCATACGTAATAATACAGTACTATCTAAAAAACCAATTGAAAATTAGTAAAATGAATAAATTATTCCTTTATATATTTTATCTTTTTGCTTAATCGGATGTCTGTATCAAACATACGAAATAAGTCTAATTTATTTTTCGTATGAAATTACAACTGATGTCAGATATGAAAATGAAGATATATTATCAATACCAACCATCACAGTTTGCAGCCGAAAGGCATATTTTATTACCGATAAATATTATCAACAAATATTTCGAAATAAAACTCTAAGCAAATATTCGTTTGGGAGAGCTCAACAAATTCTCCGTCATTTAAATAATCTCACAATTAAAGAACAATTCAAAGACTTATATACTTCAGAGCAAATATCTAACAGCTTTAACTGTAGTGTTAAGACAACTATAGATAGTTTAGAAAAATATATTGAATGAAAAATTATTACTCCCATTAGAATTTCTATAAGTAAGGATACATTATGTCTAACGTTTTTATCTCAACTGAACCATGAAAATAATGACAGATATCTGGTTGACATAAATACAAACGAATTAAAAATATTTGAACCGTTAATTTTTATCAAATTTTTAATTGATTTAAATTTAGTTTCGCTTTATATACATTCCAGAATTGACTCAATTATTGAAAGCTTTCAATAGGCGCCCACGTCATTGATTCAAAGTATAAGTCTGTGACTCCGCTAATTGAATATCAAAAAACTACTGTTAAACTAATGCCTGAGCCATACCAGAATCGATGCACTGATTACAGCTCAATAGGCCATAATTTATTTAGGTTTAGTTGTAAATGTGGTAAAACCTTATCCATACAACTAACACCTTTTTTAAAATAGTAATTTAGAAATTTGGCAGGTATTACCTCTAATTTACAACTTTTGTAATTCAGAAGCTGTCAGTAAAGCTGCAGTCCAATGTCAATTAAATAGGGAATGCGGTCTGCGGGTCGATGCGGGCCGAGACCGCGCGATCCGCGGGCGGCTGGGCTTGAATTATTTTTCTTTTGCCGACCTTTAGCTCTGAGGTTCGGATCCGGGTTCAAGTTCGAAGTTCGCGCACGGACCTCTGGAACCCACACCTGCTCAGAAGTGCCTATTAATTTAATCAAATCTGGGAATTCATTATTTATTTTTGAATTAAACCAAAGCCTAAATCTATTCATTTATGTGTTTTAATTATAATGCACATCAGTTATTGAAAATATATTCTTGAACTTCATCTCTGAACAAAGTAATTATGTTAAGGAAATAATCTTTAATTCAAATTTAATATCAATACAGTAAGAGTGACGTCGAGTTTTTCTATTATTTGTTTGATGTTTACATTAAAGTCAGAGCTTAAGAGTTAGCAATTATTGTTAACTTCTATTTTATTTAAATCGTCGCAAATTAATGATTTTGTTTATATGGCTTGTATTAGATATTAATTTACGTAACTTTAGAATAATTGGTTATACAGCTGTATTAAAATCATGGCTTTTCTTACGTCAAAACTAATTTTTTTGTTTGCATTTTCATCGCATTAATGCTAAACATGAAAGATAACAAATTAATTTTAGATTTTAAATGTCATTTCATTAAAAACCCATTAATAGTTCTATCGTAAGAAAAAATTGAATACATCTTTAAAAAGTGTAATTATGAGAGAAGTGTGCCTTTAATTCATTACATAATAGGTTAAAAGAAATTAAATTATAGAGAATATAATTTTATTAAATTTTAATTTTATTAAATTGCTTAATAATACAATAGATTGAAAAACTTGTCTGAAAGCAAAAGACAAACTTCTGAGAAATAATAAAATATAAATCAGTAGAAAAGGGGCCAAATATTTTTGTTCAATTAAAATCTTTTTTGTAACTTCAAAATCATTTTCTTAGGCATTGCGATGAGTTGTCCGGAATAGTATTCAATTGGCTATAAAATAAATAATATATAAATATATAAATATATTTGACTCAATTTTGAATTCAATATTTTAAATGAGAAACAAACCTCAGTCTCATTGCATTTCAAGAGTTTATATTTTTTGAATATTTTTGCCAAACAGAATAGCATTTCAAATAAAGCGAATCTCATTCCAATGCAATTTCGTGGTCCGTCAGCAAAAGATATATAAGTTCCTGATTTTATCAAATGTTTGTTTTCAGGTAAAAACCTTTCGGGTCTGAATTCGTCGGGATCTTCAAAATTGTCGGGATCTCTGTGTACGGCTCTTATGGCAATACTAATGTATGTGTCTTTTGGCACAAAAATATCCCCTAATTTACAATCGCAGACAGACTTTCTCTCAATTCTGACAGCCGATGGCTCTAATCTTAGGGACTCTTTAATACATGCCTTGAGATATATTAATTCATTCATATTATCAAAATCAGGTTCTATTCCATTCATTTTTTCATTCAATTCGTTTATTATATTTTCTTGAACTGAAGTATTATTCAATAAAAAGTACGCTAAGTTTGTGAGAGCACTGGATGTTGTGTCAAATCCTCCGATTAAAAACAAAATACTATTGTCAATGACTTGCTTATCATCCAACTCTACATTCAATTAAATAGTTTTATTAATTTTAAGTTATTTATGACTATATTTAGAGATCTATTTCTTACTAATTTTTGCAGAATTTGTCTGATTATCGTTCGCAGAATCGAGTAATCTCTGCAGTAAATCATTTTTATTGTGATTATTCTGTTTTCTTTCATCAATTATTTTTTGAGTCAGTTTTGTTATCAAATTCATTGCATTTCTATCGAAAACACGTAAGTCCAACAATTTCGCAATTTTTGGAGAAAAGAATGCTATAAAACGTTCAAAACTCATATCTTGCATAAAAAATTTTCTCGAACTAAAGGATGAGTCGATTCTTTTGCAGAATCCACTTCTGTGGCGAAGAACGCTCTCAGAACAGTATCCAAAACAAATGATTCAAAATAAGGTCTAATATCAAAAGGCTCTCCACTTATCGCAAACTTTTCAATATTATTCATAAACAATTGTATTGAGTCCTCAAATAACTTTCGAGTTCTCTTAATATTAGCCAAACTAAAAGTTGGAGCAATTAGTTGTCTGGTAGGTCTCCATAAATCATAATCTAACAAAAATAATTGATTACCAAACGGCTGATCGCGTGGAACCCATTCCTTTATTAATATAAAAGTTTTATTAAAAATACTATTGAATTGCGATATTGTGTTAAACAAGTCTCATTACAGCAGTCTTGGACACCTATCATCGATTTAGCAAATTTAATTGTTTTAATACTCTATTGACAAAAATTTATTTATTATAAACATTTTCTAAGAAGGGAAGGATTTTTGGTGTCAATAGGATCTGCAATCATCATATATTTCAACTAATTCATAAATTAATGTTGTTTTAAATTAGTATAATATTAGCGGTAAATGTGGTTATAGAGGTCAGATATTGACCTTTAACATATACTATTTCAAACTGTAACTTAGATTAATTATTTAATTTTATCAAATAGGATATTTTGCTATAGTTTAGAGAACAATATTTAAGTTTTTGTTTACACTTTTTTATCTGTAATCATACTTAACAAACTTGAGTTTTTTATTATGAAACTTAATATAAAAACTCTAAAATATTTAATTTAGTTAATAATAGCTTTAGAAAAATAACAACTGTCCAGTTACACAGCTTTTTAACAACTTATATTTTAATGAAACACCATAAACACGTCTAAAACATAATAAATGATTAACGCATACATACTCTATGAGAAGAAAACTTCTGAAAGTCTTCGATAAGCATCTGATTTATTAACTTCGGTTCAGCTATTAATAGAGTCGGTGACAAAAATTCGTACGTTCTATACATTTAATTAAATTTGGTTTTAAAATAGTTTTGAATAGTAATAGTAGTAATTCGAACACTATTTTTAAAAATCTTTTTATTTCAATTATGAAACACATACCCAACAACTTTCCCATTAGTTTTAATACAATTACAATCATTCAGATGTAAGACATTATTAAATGATTTAAAGTTATGTAACACATCGTTAGGTATTCCCAGTCTTTTCCAAAAAGTTAATTTATATCTCAAATAAGAGATCAATAGAATTAAAACAATTAAAAATTGAAAAACTTTAGACTCAATTAAAGGCGAAATATTGCTATAAAATAAATCCATTTGTGCACATAAACTGATATTAGATATGACTTTATGCTTGGTTTATGCTATTGTATCACTTTATTAAGTGATCACAATTGTTAACTATATATACACTTTTAATATAATGCTTTATCTCAAAAACAAGTTTATGATCATTTATAAATACTACAGAGCTTTAGAAAAAGTTGGAAACAAGGGATGACCTTAATTAGGCTTGTTAAAGCTACATGCCTGTTTTGATTTACCATATATTTAGACATACAGATAAAATGGGAAAATTTTAATCTTATTTTTAAACATAAGAACAGGTGGGCTATAGAGAATCTTATTCTTACCTCGAGTAAGTTCGCTTTCTTGTATAGCAGATATGCTTTGCACTAATACCTAACAATTCATAAAGTTAAGTTTAGGTTAGGTTTTAGTGCAATACATATCTGCTATACAGGAAAGCGAAATTACTCGAGGTAAGAATAAGATCCTCTATAGCCCACCTGTTCTTATGTTTAAAAATAAGATTAAAATTTTCCCATTTTATCTGTATGTCTAAATACCCAGCTATAGCCAGGTGTTACAGGTGTTAATTTTGAATATAAACTTTACATTAATTTTTGTGCCCCTTTTTTAAAAAATCAAATGTATGCTTTATATTGTTCCCTATGTTTCTAACTTTTCCAAAAGCACTGTACAGTAAAGATTTTATTCAGACATAGTATTGTATTAGTGTGATCACCTTCGTCTCTTGAGACTGGACATAAAATATAAAAAGTGGGAGATTTATAGACTATTATTTTAAAAAATATTTTTTGCCTTTAATAAAGTTATTAATTAATGGCAGAAACATAATCTCCGAATGCAAACATTCAAATTAACTACAGTTGTTCTTTTTAGTGTAATATTATTCGTAATTTTGCATAAATATAAGTAAAATTCTGTAAATGTAAATATTTCAATTAAATACAAAAAGGAACTAATATGCGTTCAATCCAAGTTATGAAATACTTATTTGAAATCTCATGTGAAGTAAAAGTTTTAGTAATTTATTAATTAAAACATTACTTTCAGTATACAATACGGGAATAATTAGTAAATAATTTGTATTATTGGTTCCCCCTTTGATTTTTAAGGAAATATTTTTGATATAATGCCTTTGGCTCCCTTTGATATTTTGCCTCCAACTTTAACTCAATGAAGTTGTGGCAGCCCTATTGCTAAGCAATAGATACTTGTATTATCACTTCTGATAATATTTTATTGATAATAACTTATATTCAGTATTAAGGTCAACATTAAAGGTCAACATTAAAGGTGAACGTACTTTTGAAGATAATATTTATTCAAATATAGTTAACATCACTTTCTAGGGATAGACTTAAGCGCAAGATATAAGCGCTTATAATAAATTAATTTTTTGAACATTTGCTTTAAAGTGTCAAATTTAAATTATGTCATCATTTTGTTCATCAGTTTATTTTATCAAAACACAGGATATCAGTAAAAATTTATTTGTTTTACACTTGAACACAAAATTTTTAAACAATTCAAATGTGAACAAAATTGAGAGAATGTAGTGTTGTACAGAATAGTACTGTAGTGCATAAAATTAAAATCATTTTACTTAATATAGAAATTGGCAAAACACTTAATACTTAAAAGTAATTTCAAGTAAACTATTGAAACAATTCAGAAATGAATGTGACTTTAATGTTAAAAGTATTTTATACTAATAAGAGTACAATAACTTGAAAACAAATTTATGCAATTCTAATAAAAGCATATGAGGTTATGAATACATTTATAACTTTTTAATAATAAACAAAAAACAGTCTTAAATCCGGTGAGTCCAAGAGTACCTTATATTGAATCATATTCTTTGTTCTTCATATTCATAGTTGGGATCCACAGCTCTTTTGTAAGCTCTGCTGTTTTTAGTTTTTTTATTACCCAATTCTCTTTCTTTCTGGCGCTTCAACTCCTTAGACATTGACTCACACATAGGCATCTATTCATAACATTTAATTTTATTTATTCAATATAAATAGAAAATTAATTGTATTTAACATTATATTTGTATTAATAGAGTTAACCTATACTATAATACTTACGATTGCGGTAGTAATTAAGGCCAGAATAAAGATCATTACATACAAGGACTTTATTGTTATAATTTATGAACTAATACTAGAATCACTTGAAAGCAGAATATGATTTAAAAACAGCTCATTTTATAGAATTTCATACATCCTCTTAAGTAAGTTTATGAGAATCTATTTATAGTATAGTTCAAAAAAATTCGGAAAATGTGTAAATAAATCAATTTAACTGAGTATAAGTTGGTTTTCGACTAAATTTGACACATAGTTAGATTTAGCTGATCAAACTGAGTAATTTGATGGCTCACTTGACCACCTTCGACCAGAAACTGACCACTTCTGGCTAACTCCCGTCGGGGGTGACCAACTCAAGATTAATTGTTACAACCCTGCTTAGCGCGCTATCGTAAGCAAGACGATGAGCCTAACCTAACCTCACCTAAGTTGGTGTGTCATAAACCCTTTTATACCCATATCGGGAACCCCCATATACCAATTTTTGCCGAATTTCACCCTAGACTATTACACTTATGTTTTTGAAATCATGACGCGGCGCCTTCAAAAGTCCATTGAAGCCGAATGAGAGATCATAAATGTTTAAATCTTTCATAATATCACTTGATTAAAAATTACGCACTAGGAGATTGATTTTTTTTCATTTTTATCAAAAAATAAAAAAGTTATTGAATAAAAACTAATTCCGAATTTTAATGAACTATACTATATATAAAAATTGAAAAATCAGTATTAGGGGTGATGCACATAGTACACACGCAGTTTTAGGCTGTTTTCAGACCCCCCTCCTCCCTGTTAGCGTATGTGTCTATGTTATCTCTATGTAAGCGTACGTATTTTTAAAATTAGTTTGACCCCCCCACCCCTCCCCCATGACTGGGTACGTACTATGTATATCACTCCTAAAAAGTTTAAAAAGTATGCGCCTTAAACATTTGGCTCATATAACGTTTTATGTAAATTTTTGATATTTTTAATATCAAACTTGAAATTTTTAATAAAAATTTCAAGTGTTTATTGTTTTAGCTTTAATTTAATACGAAAAAACTTGTTTTGAAAAACTGTTATTTTTGCTTTTCATGGGTTAAAAATATAACATTTATTATTAAATACACGTTTTTGGTCAAAACTATGATAAAGGAAATTATGTTTTTAAGGCTATCGTAACACTTTGCTTCACAAAATTATAATTTTGGGTATATTTAAAATGTGTTATTGCTAGTGTTGGGTCAGTCTTGGGTCAGTGTCAGTGTCAGGTCTGGGGTCAGTGTTGGGTAGACTGAACTTTTTGCTTCAGCCTCAGTCTCAGTCTCAGTCTCAGTCTCAGTCCCAAAGACTGACCAAACACTAGTTATTGCACTATATATTTTAGACTTCAGATAAAAAGGTTTAAGTTGTAATTTTTGAACGCGTTTAATAAAAGCACAGTTTAAACTTCATTGAATTACCCAGTGCTCACTTTAACGGGTGCTCATGAGAAATACACTGATATAACTTTATAACATAGATTTTAATGCTTTCATTAGAGACGTAAACATTCTGCCACTCAATACGAACTGTTAAGAAGAATAAAGTTGAACAATAAGAAAAACCAAACAATTCTTATGCGATGTAAGAGAAACAATGCTAAGGCTATCGATGATTTGAAGGAACAAGTGGTAAATTTGTTTAAAAACATTAAAAAAACACTCAACGATAGTACCGAACAAGTAATGGAAGATGTGATGGAAGAAAGTTATGCTGAGGAACAACAGATCAGAGCTGATGCTAATAAAATAGGAGATCATTTGGAAATTTCAGAATGTAATTAAATTTTTTAATTAACATTTTCCTGAATTTTCATTCAATTATATTTAGTGTTGTTTCAGTTCTATTCCTGTTCCTGGAACTAAAACAACACTAATTAAAATTTAAACAATAATAATCTCAATAAACCTTTAATAGGCAGTGATTTCAATAAAATATAAGTTTTATATTATAATTATCTTTAACTTAATGCAAATTTTTTTAGTAAAAAATGCATAGAAATTGAGTATTTATTGAAATTAATTTGCATGTAATTAATGATCGTTTATGTTAAATAATTATTTAAATTACTATACACTTAGTTCTCTGCCCGGATTGCAACCGAACCTTTACAAACTCAGGAAACTGGACAACACATATGCGATGGAGACATAATATGTCTGACATGCCGTGTAATAGAAAAGAGAATTAAAAAAGTTGTAAAAACACTTTTATTAAGTGTTTAATTCAAAAATGTTTATTACTTAAAAAACTTTAACTTTTCAAATATCTCTGAAGATATCCATAGTTTATGTTTTTTTTATATAATTGAGATGCATTATAATGTGTATAATGAGGGTTCGCAGAGCCTCTTCGCGTCAGTGGGTGTAAGTCTAATTTTAAAAAAAATTCTAGTGGGAGGGGGGGGGGCGGTGTAAAACTCATCGGATTTGATGGACAATTTTTAAAATTTAGAAAAATTCTCGGGGAGTGGTCCAGTTTTTCAACTTTCCATGGGAGTGTAAAACCTCCTACACCCTCGCCTTGGCCAACCCTGTGTATAATTAATATTATTTTCAAAACTTGACAAAAACTTTACATTTACTACAATATTGTTATAATGTTTCCAACATAGAAGGGATCTTTCACTTCTATATATCATCGGTGTACTTATGATGTCTACTTCCTTGAGAAAATGCTTTTTATTAAATAAATTTTTTAAAAGACTTCTATAATTAGAACCAATTCGTCGCAAGTCTCAAAAGTTGTGTTTGAGATTCTATCAAAAGTTTTCATTCATTCAGATAATCAAATTTGAAAATGCAATTCAACAGTTGGCAAAAAATTGAGAGAAATATAATAATAACTTTATTTGATTTACCATATCTTCAAACACTTTAATATTTAGATGGCATTGAGTTATATTATCAATGAAATAATTTTTGATATAAGAGCCATAAATCCATTGAACACATTTATGTCCATTTAATTAAAAATAAATTTTTATCAAATATTATTTTGCAAATAATGAGTTTTGATTAAACATTATGTTTTCACTTATAATCAATTCTTCTTCGAATACTGAATGCAAATATTTATTCATTTTTATCAATGT
>JAUJYT010001818.1:0-10401 GCA_033996565.1 Nanhermannia nana
CTAAAGAGATAAAATTAAGATAAGTTTGTAAACAAAAATTATACAACCTAAATTTGACCCAATATTTAAAGGCGTGGTTTAAAAGTTTTAGGCCTGTAGTGGTCAGAGCGATGGGTAATTGATTACATGAAGAAACATAATATGAAGATATCAAAGGGTCTCAACTAGAGAATTAAAAATCTCGAAAGAAAAAAGTTGAGAAATAATAAAAATAAAAAGCCAAAAATGTGTATAAGAATATTGCCATAGTATACCATAATAAAATATGGTCGCAGGTGGAGCAATTTCTTTAGGCCCCTATAAGTTGATAAATAATAATAATTGCGTAAACATACTCATAAAAAATGAGGTTTGGTATTATCATTCAAAATCTTATGGTAAGCGATGTCAGTCCGATGAGAACAACCCGAAGTGTTTTTGACATTTTTTTGTTTCTCTATGGAAATTACAATGAATTTTTCTATGGCGTGAAAAACCTTTTGTGATAGGGTTTTTGTTTTTACGCTAGAAGTTTGAGATGAGATATTCGATTTTCATAAAAAAATGAACATAATTTAGATAATAGAACCCTCTTTAATTCCATATTGATTTCATTAATTTCCTTCGATTAATTTTTGAGTTATTCGACTTCAAAAATGCCCACTTATTTATCGATCATCCTCTGTATTTGGGTTTTTGTTCATAAATATCAAATATACATAATTTGTTAGATTAGCCTAACGGTTAGGCTTTAACCACTGTTTAAATATTTAAAATATTAATTTGCAAACAAGAACGTCAAAGGGGTGATTTCAATTCCCGTCTGACCTGAGCTTTTATGGAGTTTTATACAGTTAAAAAACTAATAATTTAAAATACAAACAAAACTATAAATATTTCTACTATAAGTATTGAATTTAATTGATTTGATTTGTGGACAGTTTGCAATCACATCACAAACACCTAAGTCTGTGATATTATATAAACCAAAGCCAAGAAACCAAATCCTAAAAGAGTGCAATTGTTTAAGTTTTGACATTGAATGCAATGATTGGGTGAATCCTAGTTTAGTCGGGTAAGAGGGTTTCCGACGCCCCAGCCCCAAGTGTGATACATCGTTGGATTCAGCTCATCGAACTGAGTAATATGATACCGTATTTGACCACTTCCGACACGAACCTGGCCACTAGTGGCCAACTGCTTTTGTAAGCACTGTATCAGTGTATATAAAAATTCCTATATATAAAAAGTGAGATAATGTTCCCACCTGTTACGGACTGTAGGACTAAATTTCTATGGAAGCCTGCCGTAAGGCAGGCGACCTTTATCAATGTGGTTTAAGGCGGCCGCTGATACAGTGTTTACAAAAACGGTTGGCCACTAGTGGCCAGGTTCGCGCCGGAAGTGGTCAAATATGGTATCAAATTACTGAGTTCTATAAGCTGAATCCAACGATGTATCATAATTGGGTGTGGGGTGTCGGAAACCCCCCTAACCGACTAAACTAGGATTTACCCAATGATTCGTCTGTTATATCACTTTGAATACCAATATTTAAATATTTAAGTTTTGGTAAATATATGTGAATGTCATCAAAGAAACTGTCATTTATTTCATAATATTTTAACTCCAAATAAGTTAAGTTTAAGCAGTCTTTCAATGATTTACTCACTATTTCTTTGGTAATATCCAAAAAAGTAAATTTCAAATATTCTAATTGTTTGTAATGAGACAAAGAGTTAAATATATTCTGATCTGGACTGATATTAGTTTTGCTTAAATATATCGAAAAACACTTCAATTGTTTGCATTCAATGCTAATCGCTTTCAAATTATTAGCAAATGATTGATCGTTATCTTCATTCAGATATATAATTAATTCTAGTTCTTCCAATCTTTTTAAATTTCAAATTTCTTGCATTAAAACGTTGATTGAATTTTTATTGAGATTATTATTTATGAAAAATCCGACACTTTTTATAGTCTTTACGAAATTTTTAGTAAAATTTTTAACAATTTCGTTGTCATTATCAATGTATTTGAAAACAACTTTCTTGAGTTTTGACAGAATTAACGCATTATTTTCAACAATTAAAGTGTAATAAATAATTATTGTTGATTTGAACCAAATTCGGACAAAATCTCAAAAAAGTTTTATACTTTTCATTATAATGACTGTCATTAAAGTTAATTATTTTTGTCCACACTTTTCTCCGAATTTTCTCAAACTTTCTTCACATACTGTTTCAAAACTCAATTTCCTTCAAATGATTGCAATATTTAGTAATCAATTGTAAAACCGCTTCATTTTCAGACTCTAGTGTATAACATTTTTCAAATTAAACTCTTATAATATATTTACACTTCTTTAAAATGCTTTCAAATGCCTTTACTTTAAAAAACTTTCTGACACTCAATTAGTCTTTAAACACCAATCTATTCAAAGTGTTGTTATTTTCTTTATAAAAATTTACTTCAATAGCATTATTATTGCTAACGTATTGCTTGTATTTTTAAGTTGCTAAAATTTATTTTATATCCAGTACAGTTAATAAAACGAGAATAAAACTATGCATATATTCATATAACTAATGACTAATGAGAAATTTTTTTAAATATACTTTATTGTTAAATAAGATTTACATTGAATTAACATTATTCTCAGCTGGAGATCATCCATAAAACCTCAAGCCCTCAAAGACTTTTCGATGTCAATAGAATATACAGTAATTGTGACAAATGAAAACTCGATATCTCAGAAAAAGTAGTGTACATTCATTTTTTGGCCCTTAATTGTCTTATTATAGACTGTTTTAGAGAACAGTTTGAGAAGAAGCCTTATTTTGTTACGCAACAGCTTTTACGAGTTTCTAAAATAAAATACTGTATATGTAAGCTCTGTATATCTAAGCTCAATAATTGATGTGTCCATCAAAAAATAGTTCTTCGTTTTAAAATTTCCTTAACATTGTATATTCTTAATTAGGAAGAAGTTGCAACTCCTTCAATAAGTGAAACCCCATTTTATTACCTTAGCTGTTAAGTCAATATTTAGACCTTCAGGCTGTTAAAAACTAAAATATCTTTCATTACAATAAAATGTCTATATCTTTATTTACCTGTAATAAAATCTTAATCAATTAGATTTTGTGAGGCAGGCAATAATTTACTATGGAATGACTCCGAGTTAAATTCTATGGGAAGGTGTCACAGATATATAGGCCACAGGCGAAAATTTAAAAACCACTGCCCTTCTAGTAATTAAACTTATTTTATAAAATGATCAGTCATTTTATGATGAAATGAATGAGTATTTATTTACATGAATAGCATAACAAATTACGTATAACAATAAAAATAAAATTGTTGTCAGCTATTTATGAAAAAAGTTTTTTAAAAATCCTAATTTAAAATTAATCCTAAGATATATTTAACGGATATTCAAGCGCCACAATTGACTTGTTGTCCCCAATCGCATGTCTTTATTGATTGATTAAATTTCATCCCTTTTGGACACTTGTATTTCTTATCGATTCCATAATTTAAACATTTATAATACACCTGAAAAGTAAGAGAAGTAAAAACCTCTTTTAATAGCCTTCAAATAATAAAATATCAATCAAACTAAATAATTAACTGAATTCATTAAAAATAATTTATTCTCTAATTCATTGATTAAATTAGAAAATCTATTATCGAACACTACGTCAAAAGATAGTAAAAAATTAGTTTTCAAATGAATGGTAATTCATTTAAATCCTGATTTATTCTGAATAAAGTTTATTTGTATACTATTATTGATAATAAGATTTTAAAAAATACCTCACAATCATAACTAATATCCGGATAAAAACCATCAGATTTTCCTTTACACGGAAAAGCATAGCTATCATAATAAGGTCTACTACTAATACCAGACCAGTTATTGCTACGAATTAGTTGAGTCTGATCATTAGAATTACTTTTAGGTAATTCTTGAGGAACTGCTAACTGAAAATTCTGCTCAGAGGCAATAAACTTATAGATAGGTTCGTCTTTCATAGGTGTCCAGTCATTGCTCTCATGATATTTGCGTACATTCTTAACATTTTTAAAATTTTTAAAATTATTGCAGTCTTTATCATCTTCCTTACAGATGAGATTAATTATTTGGATTCTCTTCTGGTCACAACTCAAGCCATTAAAGTGGTTCCAGAATTCTTTCAACGGATCGTTTGGGTCAAAATTGCTATTAATTGGGCGGTAATATTCATCTAACATCGGAGGATATGGCGCTCCAGATGAGTATGGAAGTGATGGTAATAGTCTTTGAGGAATATTTACATTACAATTGCTGACTGGATTCGGTACATGTCTTAAATTATTGTTAATTTTTGGTTGTAATGGAATATTATGATTAATCTTTGGATTAAAGTGGGGTCCGTTTTGATTTTGAAAATTGTTGTAATACATCTGATTTTTCACAGGGCCTTTATAATGACCTGAAGGGGGAGCTGAATGATAATGATGTTGTTGAGGTGGTGGTGGTGGTGGTGGTGGAGGGTAATGAGATGAATAGGGCGGCGGATATGGATATAATGAGTGATAACGTGGTGGTGGGGGATATGATGAGTAATTAGGTGGTGGGGGTGAGTGCGAAGAATAATTAGGGGGTGGGGGTGGGGGTGGATAACCGTGATAAGAGGGTCTTGGAGCTGTATGATAGTTGTTTGGCCGAAACTGCGGTGGAGGTGGATATGATGCGTGAGGAGGGTTTGAATAATAGTTAGGGTGTTTGGGTAAAGGAGGGGGTGATGGTGTATCACCATTGTCCATAAAAAAGTATGAATAGCCTTCTTTGTTATTGAATGGAGGCCGAGGCGGTGGTGGGTAGTTATGCTGGTATAAGGGCGGCGGTGGTGGTGGTGGTGGAGGCGGATATGAATTATCTTCTTTTACAGGCGATCGCCCGTAAAAGTTGTCGGGTGTGAGCGATAGCTCTGAATATATTTCTGTAACATCTGGTTTATTATAGTTTTGATATTTATTATCATATCGATTGTATGGCCCATAGTTTGGTTTGTAATTCTGTAAATAATTCAGTTTTCACAATATTACTATTTTTTATAAATTTACGAAATAATTATGATTTAAATGTTATTTTTTAAAATACAAAATAATATTTAGTTTAGTAGAAAAAGTTTCTCATTATGAATAAAAGTTAAATTATAAGTTATAGAGATTATCAATATATTGAATTTTCTTAATTAGAAACTATTATATAAAATATTTGAAAATTATATAAAATTTTACCTGTTCTGGAGGCTTTGAGTATGGTTTAGGACGATAAGGCGGTCGATTATATTGTGGTGGAGCATATGGAGGTCCATATGGCTGAGGAGGAGGATATGGAGGTCTGCCAGGAGTTGGTGGATATGGTGGAGGACCATAATGTTGATGATGATATGGGGGTCCGTGGTATTGATATAGTGGTGGAGGCGAACCGTATGGATGTTCATTATTCATATGCGGGCCATTTGGATGAGGATAAGGAGGACGGTTATGGGGTGGAGGAGGTGGTCCATTATTAGGGGGTGGAGGAGGCGGTCCATTATTAGGGGGTGGAGGAGGCGGTCTATTATTAGGGGGTGGAGGAGGCGGTCTATTATTAGGGGGTGGAGGAGGCGGTCTATTATTAGGGGGAGGGGGTAAAGGTTGCTGTTTATGTGGTCTATTTGCGTCCTGGCCTTTGTTATAGTTGTCATAAACTGGTGGTTCATATTTGGCCACATGAGGTGGTGGTAATGGCACCTCTTCTACTTTGACTATATAATCATCTTCTGGACGCCTATCGTATTCACTTACAGGTGGCATTGGAACTGATTCTATAGTTACTTTTGGGATCAGTCGAAATACTTTAACTTTTTGACCGTTAGGCCCGTCTTCTAAGTTATAGTTTTCGTCATAGCCCTTAAGTCCGAAGTTGTAATGAACTAAACAAGTCAAATGTCATTCAATTTCTTAATAGTTTTTAATGAAAATTTTTCGGCGAAATATTTACCGTAATTTTCTCCCGATTGAGAATCATATTCTATTGAGCCTAAGGTAGATTTTAAAAAATAATTGAATTATGAAATTAGATATTAAAAGAGAAATTTTCATTTTTTCATTTCATTTACTTTCATTTTTTATTAAAACGATATTTTCATCATTAAATTGAGATAAAGAATCGTTTTGAGCGTTTTGTGATTCAATTGATTTAATGCCTTAATTTAAAAAATTAAATAAGATTAAGTTAAATTACATAAATAAATTAGATTAAGTTATGGCTATTTTTAACTTTTTTACCTTGAACTTCATGGACCGGAACATCATTTTTTGGATCATCACTTATTCCTTTTGAGAAAAAATGACATTGAAATTGATTTAAAATAAATTTATTTTAAATTATGTGGTTAGTATTCAGGTTTACTTTTATAATTTTTATGTTTTTATTAATTAAGAGCATAACATTATTATATACTCCAAAACTACTGCCAGATCTTACGTAATTCCTTGACTTTTCAGCATATTTACTATAGTTTCGGTTATTTAATTATTGAAATATTTTTAATTTTTGAGCTTAAATTGAAGTTATTCTGCGTTCTTAAAACGTTTTCTTCAGCCCTAATGAGAGGAGATCTCACCGAAGCCCATGTTAAACCAGTGAAATTTTTACAGGTGGAACCTGTGTCGGCGTGGGCAAACGCGTGGGCCATATGGGTGTTTAAAAAACACTGAATATGTGGCCAACATATAGCAGAGAAAATAGCCACGCCTGGGATTCGAACTCAGACCCTTCGATCCGGAGTCGAAGCCATAGCGCGTTGCGCCACTCCTCCCCTGTTAAATTTAATAATTAAACTAATTTTTCTGATTTTTTTAAGTAATTGTTATAATAATGTCTCTTTTGGCAACTTATATGAAAGTTTTATTTTCAAAGTATAAAGAGTAATATTAAAATCTTATAACGTTTAATATTAGATATTTTACGAATTTTCACTATTTCTATAATCAGAACTATAAACTATTATAATGTCTGTTCCCGGACATTTGTATAAGAGGTTGATTTTTTAGGGCAGGAGTTCTCAAATGGTTGGTCGGGAACCAAAATGATTTTGTTTAGCATTATGTTCTATGGAATCATTGAAATCTTAGCAATAAGTCCCTTAGAAGGTGGGTCGCGACCTAAAAAGTCGGGTGTTTTAGAGTTCAAATTCTTGAATCTCAATCATAAACTTTCGATAGAGAGTATTGAAGAAAGTCTCGACAGAGTTTACTCTGTCTTAAATAAATTTTGCAATACTTAATTTTTAAAAATAAATTATAATAAATTATAATTAATACGGTATTATTTCATGCTTATAGACTAGCCTAACATAAAGTAGTAATAACTTTAAAATTTAAAAACCTTAAAAACAAATCTAAAAAAGTGATCACCAACAAGAATATTTTCATCAATAGTGACGTTTATTAGTGAATATGATGAATTTATAAATATTTTCGCATGGAAAGTTTTTTTAATTTCCTTATTTCTAATTTTTTGCTTAAAATAAGTTTCGGAACTCTCGAATATATAAAGTTATGTCAACCTTATGACCCTTTCGGAATCGGCACCTTTCGGCACCCCGGTACTTTCTCTGCTCTTCCGGGATTTATGGTAACGCTATGTGTATATCATAAGATCAATCAAATTAACAGATATTAAATAATTCATTTTTAAAGACTTATATTTATAAAAAAATTGAATTCTTTATTTGTTTTGTAAAATTTTCATTAATTCAAAAAGTAGTGAAAGCAGTAAAACAGTAAATAATTCATACCTTTAGTATCTAAGCTGTCATCAGGTTTATTGTTATTATTGAATTCAGTTTCTGTAATAATTAAATTTAAAAAAAATAAGATATTTTGAACATAAATTAATAAATTGAGTAAATTGAGTAAATTGTTTTGCATAACAAGTTTATCTATAATTTATTTGAATGAGATTTGAATCTGATTTGAATCATACACTGAAATAATTAAAATTCATGCGAACTGAAATTTTAATTATTCAACACTGATAGCCATAGTCAGGATTGTCAGTATTCAACCTTATTATGGTTTGATATATTAAATTATAAATTCGATGGAATTTCATCATTTTTGAAATTTAATTAATTTTTTATTCTTTTTTCTTTTTGAAATAATTCTTATTTAATTGGCAGCTATACTAAAATCAGGCCGACCGTTGTGAAAAATAAGATCTTAAGTTAAATTAAAGTGTGATACAAAAATGTTATGTATGTACTTAAGGCATAAAAACTAATTAGAACTACTTATTAATAGACTTATTATCTTTTAATGACATTTTATTATAAATAAAGTTTTGCAAATCTATAGAATCATAGAAATGAATTTATTGACTTTAATCAAAATATTTAAAGCACTTTTGAATTACGATAATAAAAAATATATTTTATTTTGATATATAAGTAAATTTATAAATTCATAAAAGATGTTAAGCATTTATTTTTGATCAATTAATTTGTCAATAAATTCTTACTATTAGAGAATTTTCAAGATTCTATAGACTTACCAAAAATTGATAATTTATCAAAATTAAAAACTTTATACTAGAAATTAGTTCATCTTTGAGATAGCTTTCAGTTTGGTTTAAATTCTTAGAAGTCGTAGAAGTCTTAGACTTAGCATATGATGAAGCAATTGAAAAGCTGAACAATAAAGTGACCAAAAATAGGGGTTTAAACGATTTCATTTCATTCTCATTCAATTCAATCCATTGAATAAACAATGAGCTGAAGAAACAATTATAGAAATGCACAAAACAAATACATAAGCAATTAAGAGGCAATTAATGCCTAAGAAACAAAATCTAATATAAAAATGACGAGTTTTTCTACACAACAGACTTTTGCTTTTCTTATCACATAATATCACAGATAACTCAATGAATGAGAACAGAATTATTAATCAAAAGCTTAGAAACATAGGAATCCTCTGAACTTCTATTACTCCTTCAACTCATTTGTGGGTTAACTAGAAATGAAAGTTATATTATTCGCTGCTCGACATTCAGCGACGATCTTATTTCAGTTTATGTTCAATGAGAGTATTTTCAAAGCAGAAATTTATTTAACACTTATCCAAATGAAAGGCTTATCAATTAAATCATCTTAAATAAGAAAATTTTAATTTGTTTTAATGAGTATTTTAAACGAAATTCAGGGTAAAGATTATGGCGATTAAAGAGATTTATAAGTTCAGGCAAATGGCAAAGAAGTAAAAATTTTTGATACATCTCTCGAATAAAAAAACTGTCTCTAAAGTAAGATTAATATAATATGCAAAGGAAGAAATTTTTTGAACGTTAAAAAATGTCTTTAAATTTGATTAAAAAATAAGAATTTCTGTGACTCAATACCTTGATTTTCTTGTGCTCCAAAAAGGTATTTATCTTACATATCAATTAGGGTTTTGAAAACTTATCAATTAATAAATTAATTACTCAATAATCCAAAAATAATAATTGATTTGTTGATAAATGTATACCTTTATTAGCTTCCAAACTCATTTTTAACCTTTCGTAAGCTATCTTCGGGTCATAAGTTCCTATATTAGAAATTTATTGAAAAATTTTTTGATATTTTGTAATACTTTTAGATGATTTAATTATAAAGTGAATATTGTTTATCAAACCTTGATTTTGAGATACAATTTCAAAGTTAGTAAATTGATCTGAAAAGTTAAACGTAAAAAATTTGAGGAAAATGAGTTTTTAGTTTTAATGCTTATCAGATGCTTATTTAGTAACTTACTTTGTATTTGATAACCATAAGGATTCTCAAAACCAGGACCTCTTATACCTGTAATGAGAATAAATACCTTTTAGGACTCATGTAATATAGTTAATTGGGTTAAAGGATTTTCACTAATATATGATGTTTCAAATACTGAATTTAGTTCATAATACATATACAGCATTTTCCTTTTAAGTAAAAATAATTTATTTTTTGTACTTACTGTCATCGTCTTCCGTCTGCAAAATACTATTTTCCATTGACGTTGCATTAGATGGATCTTTAAAGTTAAAAAAATAGATAAATCAGTTCACATGGTTTATATCATTGCACATAATAGTGAACTAAAAGAATAAAATATTAACTTTTCAACAAAAATAATTATAATTGTAATTATTTAACTCTTATGATTACTATAGATATCAAGAAACACACAATTCCATCCTTATGTATATCCCTATCCAATATATAGCTGTATTTTGTATTGTTAGATATTATAGGATATTAAAACTGAATATAATGCATATAAAATCAATCATAGGTTAGCACACAAGTAATTAAGTTAATTGAAATCGAATTTAAGAGATATCAATAATTAGTAATA
>JAUJYT010001819.1:0-10400 GCA_033996565.1 Nanhermannia nana
ATCTTCTTATTTCAATTCTAATTTCCTAAGTATTGTCTATATTAGCGATGAACATAAGCTCACTTTGCATGAGCTTTAGCTTGAGCTCAATTTTTTGTAATGTGTTTGAACTTTGAATTTATATAAAAAAATTCTTAAATGTCTTATTTTTTGAAAACAATTACATATATATTAATTGTTTTATAATTAAAATACCTCTTAATTTATTTCGTTAAGTTTTAAACTCTTGAGAATACAATAATTAACTAAAACAAAATAATTGATGCAATTTATTACGATTAATAATACTGTTTGAATGATTATTTTGCCTCAATTTAAATAATGGTGTCACAATTTTAATTAATATAATTAAATCTTATTTATATTCTTAGTTTGATATAATGCAAGAACCAATATCTTTAATTCAATTTTATACACGTGTTTAATAATGATTATCGAATTTAAATATTTTAAAGGTTGAATTGAAAATTCTCACAGTTGTAAAGTTATTGAATTTTCAAAAAGTTTTGTTTTAACTGATCTTAATTATACGGGAAGCTCACTTAACTTCTACTATGATCTTGAACTTAGCTTGTTTTGTATGATACACTTTCAAATTTTTCATATATTTTATTATATACTTAATGATAAATTCATTACAGAAAATTTTAATCAAAAAAGATGAAAATCGTTAAAAATTTGCCTCATTTTGATGCTTCACTCGATAAAAATTTTCACAAAGAATTTCCTAAAGTTAATGCAATTAATTGAGTTACTCATAATATTCTTTAGAAAATAGTAAAAAAATAAATTCAAAATCATATTTTTGTAATTGGACAAACCTTGCGCGCACGACATCGCGTACCATCTACTGATACTTGTACTAAAGATGTTGAAAACCTCTTCTTATTTTAAAGAAAAATTAATGACTTTGTTGAAACAGCATTCTCTACTTTCTGTCAGAACTTGAATTGGTGCACAAAATTAGATGCGTTAGCTCTTGTTCTCTAATTAATTAGGAATATATTAGTACTAATCAATGGTGAAAATAATTCGTACTATTTTTATAGAATAAATCGCATTTGTTTTCTGCATCAAAAGACAAAATATATATGATATATATTAGTGAACATTAATGAGATGTTTATCCAATTAATATTTAAAAAGTTAGTTAAAGCCTATTATGTCTCTCAGCCCTCTTTTTTCTATCTGCATGAATAACTCTTTTGAAGATTGTATACTATGAACTAGTGCTGTAACCACACTACAGTACACTACAGTAGTGTTATTACTTTAGAGCTTCAAATCTGCATTCTCTTGATATGAGTCTTTACTCTTAAAGCAGTGAAACCTACAATACCTCATAAATGTTTAAAAAGAGC
The DNA here is from genome assembly GCA_033996565.1 of Nanhermannia nana. Taxonomy (NCBI): domain Eukaryota; kingdom Metazoa; phylum Arthropoda; class Arachnida; order Sarcoptiformes; family Nanhermanniidae; genus Nanhermannia; species Nanhermannia nana. The sequence continues at coordinate 1,362 of JAUJYT010001819.1, forward strand.
TTTTGAAGCGCAATACACTATATTATGCATCATTTGTATATTGCAAAGGAAGATCTCACGAATTCAATATTGAATGACTTATTTAGCACCTGGCAAATGGATTCTATTATGCTTCATATATTATTATATATTTTAAGTATTATATTAAGTACTGGCTGTATATATAGCATGTAAAAGCAGTAACTAGGGTTAAAAAGCGAGGTGTGCTTTCATGTAACTGAAAAGGGAATGAGCTCATGAGCCCATCTGCGACTTATTAATGCCTATTCCAACCATTGCTAACTAAGTAATACTTACATGAGTACATGTAAACTGCATCCACTGCATGTGTCCCTTATTGGCATTGCCTTTCTATTAAATGCATTTAGGGATAGATGTTTTTTAACTCATATTAGAGAATAGATCAAACAGGAGAGGGGGAATCCCAGAGATTTGGACAAAAATACTACAAAATATGGACAATTGCCTTGTGAGTAACTTGAATGTGTCAACTGATCCATAGTGATGCGCCCTATACTCTATTCTCACCACTTATTGAGATTGTGTAATGAAGCGAAGTGCTCAGGGCTTATGTATATTTGTCGCCCAAAAATTACCAAAAAGTACATATTATTTTGCATTTTTATTTGTGTTGTGATGTTATTTCAATTCTAACAGAAAGAAAAATGGTGTAAATGGTGAGCCATCTGAACATGTCTGATGAAAGGATGAACAAACTAGACTTGCTGTTAGTTTTCTTTTGCTTACATTTTCCATTAGTAGCGCGTATTGCCAGCAATTTAGCTCTACATCTGTTCAGCATCAAATTGAACGCATCTATGAATATATTTAGCCTCAATCTTGATAGAACACACTCTGTCACTTGAATTGATAGTCTTAACCGCTTGAAAATTCGCTACATGTTTACAATCTTAATACAGTATTTATTACTTATGCCAATTCTCTTTCCTTCAATTTCCCAAAAGAGACTTCTATGCATCAACATTTTTATGATATCACTTCTACTTCACCCAAATTGCCGAATACCTTACATCTATTACAACCTGATTAAATGATTCCTCTGCTCTGACAGCTTACTTACTTATAGTTAAAGTTTCAAATATTGGGAGAAATTCATTTAATATCTGAGATATTGTTAGTAATTTCAAAAATGAGATTCAAGTGTTGGTAAGTGAAAAATCTAGATTTCGCTGATTTGAGGTGAAGAGGAAAATGGGAATTAGAGTACATAATATCATTTGAAAGCCTTATTGCAATCCATTGAACTGTTAGGCTTTACTTGTAGGGAAAAAGTGAAGCTGCAGTACGTAATGCTCCAAATGTACCATTATTTCATTCGATCTTCCATTTACTTGCACTCTGAGCATTAGCAATAAGATATTGCTACTGCCTGTTGCCTAATATTGTATTGATCTCTCACTTACTTGCTTTTTCATTCACTTAATTAGCATTTGCACTGTGAAACTTTATTATTAGACACTTTTATTGGAGAGTAGGCTGGGATTTGGGAATTAGATATCCTGAACCACATGCGATGTGATGTGAATATGTGGTCAATGATAGAGTTGAAAATGAGGTGCGATAACGCCGGCGAACTTCAAACGAGAGTTGTCTTTCACGAGTATCACAAATAACATTTTCATTCTAAATAAGTGTACGTAAGATCACATTTTTAGCTGTATCTCTCTTTTTCAACTAATGTGATATTCGATCCTTTGAAAAAAGATTGATCCCTAACTCTTGTAACCGTTATGTTCTTTAAATTGAGTTTCACTCTCGAGGGTCACTCTAATCATAACTCAATTATAAGCTGAATATTTATATTAAATTGATATCGATGTACACATAACTCTGTACATGTCTACAAGCATTACTGTTTTAATTTTAAATTTTATATATTTTTGATTTGCTTCACAAATAAGTACGAATTCATTTTGGTATAATTGCGTGTTCACTATATTGAACAGTTAGTGTTGAAACTACTGACTCGTACCTGATTATGGCAATACTGTATTGATTTATCTGTAAACTACATTTAATTAGTTATAACAACAAATAACACTCAAGAATAAGAAAGAAAAGCGTTTAAATAAAAGTGAAATTTAAATATGTTCAGCATATCAGTAATCTTTATCAAGATTTGAATACAGAACTTGTATATTGTATATGAACTAACTTTTTCTTAGAATAAGTTGAGTTACAACTATTCAACTCGATCTAATCTTTAAGATTAAGGTTTTTAATAAATAATATTTTTATGCCTAAACTTTTCTTTACTATTTATATAATCATGTCTTTCAATTTTATAAGTGAAAAGTCTTATAATTATAAATAAGACTGAGATATATCTAATTCTCTTAGACTTTATTACTATTACTTATCCGAATGCTTTCCAATGACAAACATCGTAAACATTAAGCATTGCTTGATATCAAAGTAATTGTTGAAACATAAAGATTACAAATATTGAGAATATGATATTTCATTTTGGTTACCATTTTTAGAATATCTATTTGATAGAAAAATATCTCTAACTTTATTTTCTACAAATACAATGTGATAAATATTGAAATATAGCAATATTAGCCTTTTATTGGTGAGTGTACTGTAAATTTGATTTATTTATTTTCATCCTAAAGATGGATAAGAGCTCAGGTTCAACATAAGTGTAATGAAAAGATTCTTGAAATCCTTGTGATTCTTTTGTATGCTATTCTTGACAAACTTTTAAGGCGTATACTCCTTAACTCTGCTAACAATTCCCTTCTTATTAAACAAGTTAATATTCAAAAAAGTGAAGTAGCGATGAGTACTTTCCTTGAAGTAATACTTTCCTGTATTTAATTAAAAGAGTTCTCGAGAAGTCAAACAAAAATTTGAATAAAACTAATTTATTAGACAATCAAAAACAAAATGTTCAGTTTTTAATGATATAAGTTTTAAGTTTCAATCAATTGCTTCATTAAATTGAATATTAATTTATTTAATAGAAAAATATTTATTTTTCTAATGGATTTGGAAATGAGAGGCTTTTCGATCAAATGACTTTTAATCAAACATATGTATGCATTTGTCATTACTTGAAATATTTATTAAACAAATAAGATATACTGATTATGATTACAGCTATTACTCAGAGCACAATCTTGTTAAGTATTAAACACGAGGTCAAACCATTTAATGTTTTCCGAGAAATTATATGGTTTTGTTTATGCCTTTGAATTAATTAAAAATTAAACTGTTTTAAAATGCAAAATATGAACACCTTTTCCAAGTTTGAATTGCAATTATTTTTCTATAACTAACATTATTTCCAATAGAATATTCTGTTAACGTAATGAACCAAATGATAATTTATTAGCAGAGCTCATATATTATATAAAAGCTATTATAAGGAAATTGAATAATTGATTAATTAGTGTTTTATGATTTGTAAATAGGCTAATAAAGTCCCAATGGTGGGAGGACCACATCCAGGCTCCCCGTTATCATACATGCATATTCCTAACATCGATGCATTTCCTCAACCGCCACCTGCACATATGGGAATACCTCCTGTTCATATAGACCCAAAGACAGGTACGATTACCGGAACGATTACCGGATGGATGGATTTTGACATAAGTAAATATTCTTCACTATCTGTACAAAAGTTATTATTTTTTCCTTATATCTGCTCATAATATGGTCGAACGCCAACACAAGCCAACCATAATCCATGTGTTTGCAGCTGTGCCTTTGCCACGCTTGTTATGCTATCAAAACAGGGTCTTGTTATGGCATTTTGATGCCAAGTCATGCTTTCAAAGGTTACTTATTATATGCCTAGTTGTGTAGTATATGCTTTATGGATGTGATCCATACGTGATTACCAGACCTGTCACTTTTTCGGAACCCAAACCCCAAAAATTCAGACTTTTTTGAACAAATTTCGGAAAATTTATGACACATATTACAAAAATAAATACAATTTTTTATAGCAATGTTTCACATTCAAATTAGCACAAATTTTTGCAATTTTTACATATATAATAAATTTAAAATTTAAAATTTATTTAAAAATCTAATTTTTCATAAAAAGATTTCAAAAAACAAATATTTATATATTCCGTGTAGCGACTTTTTGAGAAGTGCCTAGTTCGTCTATTTTTTATAAAACAATGCAATAATCCAGAAAAATGTGATTTTTCATTAAAAACAAATATTAGGAAAATAAGTTCATTTTGGTTGTTATCACTTTATCAGTACTTATTTGTTAGTTTGTGAAAGTAATGAACACAGAAAAGTCGTATTTCCGAAAGTGATAGCTCTGGTAATGAAACGTTTACTTTGAGCTCTATTCCAATCCTTCTGTGTATGAATGGCATTGTGTGGCATTGTCTGCCAAACCAACTGCTGCTACCTTTCGTGCAAAGCAGTCCTGTATTACGCAGACATCACTTATCATTGATTTGAGAATCACAGTTGATCTCTGTTTTCTGCACCACTGCTTTCTTTCTAATATGTCCATCAAACAGTTGAATATATAGAATATGAAATTTTGAAGATCAGAATGTTATGCGTCGGCAATGCTTTTAATAGAATTACTTTCAGGTCTTAACATATAATCAATTTTAATATAAACTGCACTTCAATGCAATCTCAAGAAAACAAATTAAACGCTCATTTATCAACCCTTTAAATAAATGAATATATCGTTTCAGGTATACCTCGCCCACCGATGTATCCACTGCCAGGTCATGGCCAGTATTCTCACGCAGTATTCCCTGATTTTGCGCAACAACTGCAATGGTATATACAAAGATAATTTTGATGTAATATGAAATTAATGCATAAATTAATGGTTGTTTGACTGCAGGCACACACCAGCTATGTATCCGTTAACGTCGAGCGCCTTCCGCAACCCCTACCCAAGTCTGTCACCTGTTCCCACCTCAAGCTTCTCCACATTTCCTCGGCCAGCACTGATTCCACCCCATCCAGCACTTCCAGGCCATCCATGTCTGACACATCCGGCTTTGTTGGCCGCGAGTGCCGTTTCCAAACACCAGGACTTGGCGGCTGCAGTGGCCACAGCGTCGGCTGGAATTAGTAATTATCATTCGTGTACAGACGTCAATAATTTAAACAATAATAGTAATAATTCAAGACATTTGCCCTCATATTCTCATTCGTCAACTCATCATAACATTGATCAAAAGCCATCTCTTAGTCGTATCAGTAACGGCAGCTCAACGGGAACGAGTAATAGTAGTGGTGGTGGAGGTGTTTGCAGTCCACCCAATTCTACCAATAGTGCCAATCATTCAATTGCATCTCCGGGAACGCCAGAAAGCTTTAATGGAAAACTAACTAAACAACAAATTAAGGATAAATCACATGTAAAGAAACCACTCAATGCTTTCATGTTATACATGAAAGAAATGAGAGCCAAAGTTGTCGCCGAATGTACATTAAAAGAAAGCGCAGCAATCAATCAAATATTAGGACGAAGGGTGAGCTTCCTCTTCATTTAGATTGTTTGTTCCAAATTGTTTGTTCATTTTTGTCATTCTTTCTGACACCAATTTAGTGGCACGGATTATCACGTGATGAACAGGCCAAATATTATGATATGGCGAGAAAGGAAAGGTACGTCTGGTGTGTACTTTTTAATGGCTAACATTCTATATTCAATTTATAGTCACATTTATTAAGTCAGCTCAGTCTCTATCCATTTTCTCTTATCGTTTTCTTCATTCAATTAAGTTATACTCATTATATTGTCTTTTCTATTATTGTCACTGAGACGGGAAATGATTAAGTCGTTATATAACTCAAATAATTGTTGAACAGTATTTGTTATTTTTTAATGAATAGTGACATGAATAGTAATAATAATTCGATAAATCATAACTTTAATAATTTATTTGTTAAAGTTTTGATTGACTCAAACAATTCATGTGTGCACTAAAGCTCATAGATATTCTAAATGAGATTATTTACTATCAAAACGCGATGAGGTCAACAAATCTATTTGTGAAGTTTCTTCTAATTATCCCACTATTATGTCACTAATTAAAGCGACTTTACTTTATGAGATATGTTTACTTATACTTATGCATAGTGTAGTATATAATATATATTTCATATGAGACGTGACATTGAAACGCTTTCTGACAACCCTTTAAAATAGCTTCTGTTCAAATGAATGGTTTTCAAAATTGTCTGCTAATAGCAATGCTTATCTTATTTTTCCTCAATGTTTAATTTATATTTTAAAAATAAAGATTTGTGTGTTATAGTTATCTTAAACTATTATTTAAATTATTAGGCAATTACATATGCAGTTATATCCCGGTTGGACAGCTCGAGATAATTACGCTGCAAATGCCAAGAAAAAGAAGAAGAAAAGAGACAAAAATAGTGATGGAGGTAGTTATACATACATTGTCTTTATAATTATTTAATTTAATCATATAAATAATTAATATAGAAGGCGGAGCACTAAAGAAATGTAGGGCGAGATTCGGGTTAGATCAACAAAATAATTGGTGCAAACCTTGCAGGTATACAAAAGTTTGTTTAACTGACAAATTAATCAAATTTAATTAATGATTATATGATTTAAATGAATTTAAATGAATTTTCAGGCGAAAAAAGAAGTGCATTAGATATTTAGATGGAGGTGACACTGCCGGAGAAAGTGAAGATAACATCGGAAGTGTGGGCAGTATGGAAGCGCCCACACCAGACTCTAAGAGTGCGAACGAGAGTGATCATGACAACCTCAATCTTTCGTCAGCTGAGTTAAGTCTGTCAAGTCCTCCAGTTGTTCCTAATAGTGATTATAGTATACCTCACAATCACAACCACAATCACCATCTCATTCATCATCACATTCATAACGATATCAATCCTCGAGTTCAAATAACATCCTCCTCTTCTTTGACGCCTCAGTCGTGTCCACCAAGAAATAGTCCATTTAGTATTGAACAATTGGCTCGACCTCATTGTCCACAAGTGAGGTCGAGCTCCTCGTCCTCATCATCGATCACATCACTTAATAATAGGTCAAAAACTCCAAATATAATAACAGCCACTTCTACGGATTCGATTCCAGTACCACAACTTCCGACCCCTCCGTCATCGGAATCATCGACACCTGCCATGCTTTCAGTCGCATGATCTTCACATTTGAATGTTTTATGTCAAACATGTTAAATAACATTATGATCTTCATCTATAAGAGCTTCAAATTCATAGATCTTTTTATTATTGATGGCGTTTCTTATTTTTGCATTGTCTTGATTTCGTTGAAATCGACTTTTTATTTCTCATAACCTGATTATTATTCTAGAATAATAAAAATGAATAGAAAAAAGTCTATTCATTAAAATTATAATTAGCATTAATGATCTCTCAATGTTTATAATGCATTATAATAATGGATATTTGAGGCAATATTAGAATTAAAATTTTTGTTTTATAAAATAATATTATATCGAAATAAGAGCGCGGATCAAATCAAAATATTGTAATTTAAGGTTAAATTATATTTCGCACAATGTATTGATGTCATCAATACCTAAATACCATTATGTCAATCGAGACATTTAATAGTTTATTTCTGTGAATAAGTTGTTTACTTAAGAAGAATATCTAAATTTTGCCCCAATTAAAATTTGGTTGAGTTGTCGAGAAGATGCTTATGTTTTGATATGAGATTCAACACTATAAATGAATTTGTAATTTAAATCTTCTATTATTGAACAAAATAGCATTAATAATGCTCTGTTAATAATTATAATTATTGCAAAGTTGGCGATCATTGTATAGAATGCATACTTAAGCAAAACAAAATCCGATTTCAACATAATCTCGATCCAATTAAAAGCAATTATCATTTGGTTACATACACCTAAATTACTTTTGTAATCCGTTTTACCTGTGATGATAAAATATAATTATGTAATTCGCTTTATGTAATGAAATTTTGTGTGCCTTGAATTTTTGACAAACCTCTATATAATGTACAGAACAAATAAATAAACGTAATGGGAATATAATCCAGTTTTTAAGTATCAATATTTTGTGAAATTTTTATCTTTTATTTCATTTATTTGAAAATTATTGAAGTCATAAATCAAGTTCGCCTTTGAGCTGTTATGAATTTATTTAATAAGGATTTCACTTAAGTTTGTGATAGTGTAAGGCAAAAAAATTTAATTTTTCTTTTCAACAATTGAACTCATAATAAAAAATAGTTATTATTTTCAAAATATCCATCAAAATGTCATATAGTTTCTGAATTTGATAATTGATATTGGACTTCCTAGTACTTCTAATTATTTAAATATTCTATTTTATTAAATATTACACTAAGAGGTTAAGCACATCCAATGCTCCACCCAATTAAGCCAATCTACACAAGTTTTGATAAGGTTATGATGAATTAATTTTTAACGAGTGATTTCTTGATGAGATTCCGATGATTTAATATTTCTTTAATAAACTTAATTGTTAATAAAAATATATGGGAACATAAAAGGGCACTAACATATCGATGGTTTAGATATCATAGAGAAAGTTTTAGTGCTTTAGATAAGACAATAAAGTTATAAAAGTTTGATTATAACTGTGAAAACACGAATAATGATAACTAATAAGAAAAATAATGATAACTAATAAGAAAAATGATCAAATCTTTATTAGTCAATAAAACAAATCAGATCATAATTTGACAAAACATTACTTCTGAAAGTAATTAAAGTTTTATTTCAATTAAGGACTAGATTACATGCAATTGAGTGCAGTTTTTCCTGAATGAACAAAAAGTTTTATAACGATTTTTCTCACTTTTGAGGTTTTAATGCAATTAACTCACTAAACTAATTATGACTAGAGCTGGGCTTTTCTGTTTTGGGCGGAAGAAAACCTTTCCATAGTTTGTTAACTTCATCTGGAAGGTGATGATGCCATGACTTCAAATAATAACGCGTGTATTTCCTTAATTGACGAAATTTGCAAAACATCGCAGAATTATTCCGATCAATAAAC
>JAUJYT010001820.1:0-10398 GCA_033996565.1 Nanhermannia nana
AGAGAGAGAGAGAGAGAGAGAGAGAGAGATTTTAATCATTGCTGTATTCTAACTACCATTTCCTTATACTATATATAATTATTATAAGTTAGGCTTTTACTCTATTATATTAACAATTATTTGATTCTCGAACTGTATAAATCTTTAATTAATTAATTGAGGCATTTATTACCAAATTCCCAGATATTTTTGGTTCTATTCGTTTACAGTAGTCATATGATAAATAAATAATTATAACTACTGAAGAATGTTTGTTATTTTTGATAATATTGTCAATAATAATAATTAAGATTGAAAAGTTACTTTTTCCTTAAATTAAAGCAATCCTATGATCACAAATCTCTGAATTGAGTCGGAAAAGTGAATGTCTGTGATTTAACTTTTAGTTCATAGAACATGACTTCAACTCATCTAATTTAATATAACCGCAGACACGTTCGCCTCCATGTATACTTTTGTTTATCTACTTAAGACGAACATGCATTATAAGAAGGAGTTCCTTTACACAAACAAAGAAAACTTATAGATACAGTATTTAAATAATGGTAGTGTTTGAAAATCAAAATCTGTTTTTAGCAGATATACAGTCAAACATTATTTCTGACATTAACTTTAGATTTTGTCAAAAATAGTTTCTTAATTATAAAAGATTATAAAAGATTATAAAAGATTGTGAGAAAATCTTCCTCTTAATTGCAAGAAAGGGAATATTTTCATTAAATAACATAAGAGACAGCAATCGTAAACTTATTTCTTTTAATTTTAAAATTAATTACAGGAAAACTTATTTACAAATTCACATAAATGACATAATAAATAATAAATCACTTTATATTTTTGAAAAATAAAGCCATTTTTGTTAATAAAGATATTTTTGTGGAAATTTAAAGCATCGCTCGAAAATTGCAGATAAACTGTATCCCTATACAATTAAAAGGACTGTAACGATGGCTTTAAATTACAAATACGCTTTTATTATATGTTAATTGTAATTTAAATAAATTATTTTAGGGCAAAAACCCTTAAATTTAAACTAATTTTAATATTTATTCATGAGAAGCTTTGATATTAATGTAGAAAATATGATCTTAATCTCAATTACCTGAAGAACGTTTACTATGCTGTATAATATTATATAAAGAAAAAACATTCACTTTCTAAATAATAAGTTCAATTAATTTGAACATGTCTTTCAAAATTATAGAGAAAACTTTTTCGTGAGTCAGAAATATAATTATTTAAATCTAATTGTGAATAATATAAGCTTTTATAATGTAATGGTATTGAAGAAGACATTGAGGGAAAGTATATATTGAAACTTAAGTTATATAATATACAGTGAATAAGTCTACAAGTGCTTTAAATACATTACAGCATTATTATCCCACAATATTAACCGTTGGAAATATGAGTATTTCTTGAGACATATGCGGCAGTGCTTTAATTTACCGATTCTTAAGAATTGACACTTTATATGCAATATGTTTTTTACAATTAAAGAACTGAATAACCCCTTTTGCTATCGTGGCGTTGCATAAGTAATACTATTGAATGCGATTCTCTCCTTATGCGCAGATTTTCCCACGACTGACATAAAAATATATTACAAACAGAGCTCACCTTCAGGCTCTTGTGAGTTTTATTCTTAAGCGTCACATGTTTATGAAATAAAATTAGGGGAAAGGGGTTTGCATCTGATCAGTAGGGCTTCTATTCTCACACCGGGCTTCAAATTTACTAAAATTCTGACATTGAACTTGAAACTAAAGGGTTTTCATTGGCCTCTGTCATCATTGCCACCAATGCCACAACACACTGAACTTATTCAAGTCATGAATTTTATTGTAAACTTTTTGTTTCTCTTTCACCTCAACCGGAACTTCATTGTCCTCTAGTTTTTTCTTTGTATGAAAGAGTTTAAAATGAATAATATTCAAAAATCAAGTGAAAAGCATTTTAAATAAATGGCCATAAATTTTGCTTCACTTCTGAAATTTAGTTTAGAGTTCTGTTTTGCACTCAATGCAAATCTAAACCAAAATCCACTGCATAACCCATAGTCGGCCAACTCATTTTGACTCAAGGACCGGATTTAGACATAGTATGCATCTCGAGAGCCAAGGATAATCTGGATGCTTGAAAAATTGTTTAATTTATTTGTTTTATAAATAACAGCTGATTTAGAAATCATATAACGTTTTGGTTAGCAATCAAAAGTTTTATATGATTTTTTTTATAGTTCTCTCAATTTTGTATTCCTATTTACAGTTTGTTAATAGAATAGTTAATAGAATAACTGTTATAAGTGTGTATATAAGTTCACTGGTATTTATATTCCTTTAATTTATGAGTAAATTCTAAATATATAAAATAGTTGCAAATTCTACATTTTCATTAAGTAAACTAAAAATAAATATATATGTTTTGTTAACATAAAACATTCTGGCCTTTGCACAGAGGGCCGGATCCGGCACTGGGGGCCGTATGTTGGCCGACTATGGCATAACCGATTCGAAGACATTTTTCATAATAAGAATTTAAGGTCAGCAAACATTTTGAATGTATGGGATTTGCACACCTTCAGGAAAGGGCTAAAAATTCTTAACATATGTTTCTGACAGTTATAGATTAAATAATTTATTACAATAGACACAAAAATTTATAAACTTTTTCTAAATTGATTATAAATGGTGTCATTTTTTACAAGAGATATAACATTTAGTATCTTATCATTAGGTTAGAAAAGTTAATGCACTGAAAAATAATTTATTGTTTTCTTTTGCATTTATTTTCGAGCAATAGAACACTTTATGCACATTAAAAATTGGAACAAAAACATTGTGAATAATTTTAAGACTTTGAAAATTTTTATTTTTTTTTATATTATATATATTTTTCTCTGAAGTTTTGATAAAATAAAATAATTTGTTAATTATTTACAATTATTCATATAAAAAAATTATTTTTATACTCTTTCAGTAAAGCTTGTTGGGTGAGCTCTGGATCAAACAAACAAATTGATGGCTATTATTGTAAATACAAAATTCTGGAACAAATTAACACTTTTTGATTAAACTGTACTCATCTCAACTCATCTAAAACACCACTATTCATATCAAGTTTAAACATCAAATGAATAGTTTTAAATCTAACTTAAAGTTAGTGATAATCTAAGCCCCTGATGAGGAGTTGCTGTAAAGCTCTCGAAATGCTAGCATTTGGCAACTGTAAAGTCCTAAATACAAACATTTAAAAAATAGTGATTAAAGTGAAAATAAAACAAATTGAAATCTTACAGTAAGTTATCGCGCATTATAATAAATTTACATACAGTACCTGAACCTGAAATTGAAATTGTGAATGTTCTAAATAAACTTCTGTAATCATATGAATTGACTGTCTTAAAAATGAATAAATCTTCGTTTTGCTGCATTCAAAATAACTCAACTTAAAAAATTCAATTAAAGGAGTGTAATACTAAAAATATTTTTATAGTATTATATTTATTCTAATTTATTCATATATTAATATTCACACTCTTCTTATATCTCATTAAAGAAAGAAACAGTAAATTCTTAATATTTTAATTGAATTGAAAATAACTTTTAAAAACATTTAAACGAAATTAAATTAAGTGAAAAAATGGGAAAATCGAAAATAATTGGACCGAAAAACGACTTAAATTTATTCACTATTTAATATTCATAGCATTTCCGACCATAGCCTTTATGTAAAGAATTTAAAAAGAAATATGCCATATATTGATAACTGATCGAGACTTGTTGTTAGTTTGGTATAAAGTGGCAGATGTACTATAATGTAATGTATTGCACAATTCAATTGCTCTGTTAGACTGCGGTCGACTATTTCCTTTTTATCACTGTGAAAAAAGGTGCTCTAATATAACAAATTTGTGCGTTGCATAACACAGACGGAACAGTAATCCATCAAAACGCTGTCAACCAATGATAATAAAAAGTCTTATTGCAATTTTGAACACCTCTTCTTCTTCTTCTTCTTCTTCTTCACAATTCTTTTACAGTGCATTTATTGGAGTCAAACGCCGACCTGCACTCTGTTGGATCATTTCATTTTTCTTTAGTCTCTCACACTCTTACATACACAGTGAGGTTCCTTATTATTGATTATATGGCTTAGCAATAACCCGCTCTAATTTTTGCGATTCACAATTCACACCTGCATTGCATAAATTCAAAGAAAAATCCTCACTAAAGATAATCAATAAAAAAGACAGGGATCAAAGTTATGGCCCAATATGTGTTTCGCTTTTCGCAAATGCAGTTCTAAAATATTTGAATAACTTATGATAAAAATGAAATTTTATTCATACATTCCCATCAAAAAGAGTTTACATGAAAAATGAATTTATTATATCGTCTTTTCAATTATTTTTAATTCCAGACAATTATATATAATTATTATGAAAGAATACAAGACCAGTACAAGACAGCCTAAATGATAAAATCTTTGTTTTATAAAACTTTAATATTAATTTTTATTATGCATTACACGCATGAGTTATGTGTCAGAGCAAACAAATTTATTCTTATGAATATTAACTAAAATCTCATACTAAACATAATAAATTTAATACAAGTAAACTTATAATCGCAATGATTTTCACACTTTCAGATTTTTTACACATATGTCGCTGTGAGTACAGTATAATAATCAATAATATAATTGGTATGGGAACAATTAGCGGCATAAGTGTCTAAATACAAGTTATTCTTTAAGCTTTAAGCTTACAAATATTCAATTTATTTTTTCATTTAAATCAATAATTGATTGTTTTAAATAAAAAGTAACATCGTTTACGTTTACATGTCTTTCAAAAAATTAAAATATAATTTGTTAATTTATTAATTTTCAGTTATATAAATAAATACTAGTATTATATTTGTAAACGCATCTACATTATCACCGGAAATATTGGAGTAGACAATTGGTACAGAAATTTCATTCATAAATATGTGTAAAATACAAACTAATATTGTATTAATGTAGTTAAAAAGGCTCAACAATGAACATTTGATAGTAATGTGTAATGTTAAACATCTATTAACGATATTATTTTATATGAATTGATAGATAATTTCTAATAAATTTATTTGTTGTATAACAAACATATAGTAATACCTAAAGAGAACACTTGGAGTCAATTTACAAATTGGTAGCAATAACTCAGTCATGAGCAGCACTAATGACAGGTCAATAGTGAAAGCTTTCTTTCCTCGGCACAACTTAACCTTTCAAAACGTTTATATAGCGCTAGAAATTCTAGCTTGTAAAGAAGTAAATCTTTTGAAGCTTATAGACTGGTAAGTGGTAAGTGAGGGTAATGGTCATTGTGAATGATAAATAGGCGATTGTTCAGTAAGTGACCCTATTGTCAAAATGTTTCCAAAGGCAATAAGAGAGCTTCTGTTATAATAGAATCGCCGGGCGATCGTTCCCCTCAAAGAAAGCTTCGCGTGTCTGACTTTGGACATGCATTTGCCAGCGAAGCGAAGATAAATAAGTGACTTTAAAAACTCTATTATATTCAATAGCTATGCTTGTTGTGGTTTTGAATCATTACTTTAAGTCGATTTAATTTAAATTATTTAACTATGAATTATAGTCCAAAAAATAATTAATTGTTTTTATTTGGTTTGACCAACTTTTATAATTGTTAAATAATGCTAATAATGCTTTAATGTTCGTGTTTTAAATGCAATCAGACAATTGGGAGAGGAATATCAGATTCATACTATGTTTGAGAACCTCCTTAAAGATCTTAAGTCTTAAGGAGTTTCCTTCGTTTTAATCCTAAGGTCGTTCGAGAACTTTTCTTTAAGGTTTTCTTAAACAAGGTATCGAAGACAATGCGCTTGTAATAGAAAAGAGTAGTGCATTGCTAAACACACGCGTAGTACTTTTTTCCTTAATATAAGGACCTGAAAACTTGTCCTTATTATAAGGAGACAATAAGGACTCCTTCACTGTTCGAGAACATCCTTAAACCGGTTTTATCCTTAAGGAAGGACGTACTCGAACATAGAGTTTTTAGAATAATGATAGCAACCATTACAGCACAAGTTAGTTAATAATTGAAATCTCTAATAGACCTTAACCTTACGAAGGAGACTACTCTGCATGTTATCAGACATCGTCTGAAATATAAATGATTTCTCGACTGTTTAGTCATGTATTCGAAAACTTTCTAATTTTTCAAATGAGTTTCTCAAAGGAAACACTGTATAAGAAGGGAAATGAGAAAAATATATAAATTATTTAATTTAATAAATTTAGTTGTGTTGAGAAATGAATGAACAAAAAGACTTTCTGCGATAGAGTACTGAAATTTAAGGAAAAAATCACTAAATTATTGATAATAAAATTTAAGAAATATTTTATAAATTTATTGCGTAACAAATTATGTATTTGAAAGTTTAATTTGATTTAAATCCATTTAAAGCATTATAATTAACTTCTTATTTTAATTAATAACAAACTCAGTTTTTATTTTATACAATTTTACAATGCATGACATTTTCTTGATTACAATATCAATGCAAAAATAAAAAAGTATAATGCTTAGCATGAATAATGATCTTCAAGCTTCTCAAGTTTAAAGTTCTTAGTGTAAGCCTTTTTGAGCCGTTTGTGTGCAGTATATTCGGGAGTAATTCATCATATTATATAAATTTTCTTTTTAGCTGTTAATAAATTGAAAACTATTTAAAACGCGTATTAAATCTTTAATTGAGTTAATAAAAGCCATGAATAAAAAAAATAAAGGTTCGCTCAAATTAAGAGCACTTATTTTTAATAAAGTGATAATTTGAGCTCTTTTTAAACGTTTATTATACGTTTATTTGTGTAAAAACAATAGAAAAAAACACCAAATTTAGTCAACTAATAGTTGTCAATAGTTATGACTAACAGATGTTTCTTTATTTTTTGCTTACCTTTCTTTAAAAGTTTTTTTTGACTATATTAAAAGCAGTGCTTTTTGGCACTACTGATGCGTGGATTGAGATAATATTTTCTTTCTATTTTCTAACTTCTAAATAGCGTAAAGAAATAATTGTAGTATTTTTATTATGACTAAGTTTTTAGTTACTGCCTATTTTTTTATAACAGCTATGATTATGATAATGCTATTATTAATATTTGTCTCTGGATTGACAAGAATAATAATTAGCAGTGAGTGTCACACCATCAAAGTGTAATAAGAATAGTGACTCAGGAAATAGGCGTACATTTTTTGTATACATTTTAGTGTTTATTAATGCCTTAGGTTTTCGCTTCAATAAAGGCATTGCTTTTAAAGAATATGTGAAAAAGCATATAAAGCAGGTGCAAATTAACTGTTATACAATTTTTAATAAGATGCAAAAATATTGTTGTTTAACAGTTGCTCTTTTAACCGAAAATACGCAATAGTTTATATATATTCATATCAAATAAAGATTATTGCTCATGAACTTTGCAAATCATTATTTTATGCGATTCGCTAGATTTTGCTGAACCTGTAATAATAATATGTATTATAGACTTACTATTCTAATAATTGATTACAATATTTACATATAATGCAAGTTCAAGAATCGCTTAATTCCCACCATTTATAGAAATGTTTTGAATTTCCTCTCACTTGTGGTAAATAAGGCCTATGTTCAGGTGTTTAACTATTTTTTATTATAAATGCTATCGAATCTGCGGGGTTTCAGATATGCACGAATGGCACAAAAACAAGCATTTTGGGAGATTTTATAATCACCTAAAATCACCTATTTTTAGGTTAATTAACTATTTTTAGGTTAAACAACTATTTTATGTATTTTGTAGAAAATGTCTTAGAAAAACGATGAGTTTACCCGTTATTTGGTTTTTTCTTAAAATTATTTTTATAAAAAATAGGCGCGAAAATAATTTAAAAATTTCTTGGCTCGAAAGATGATTTTGTACAAAAATTGTCTTAGAAAACATATGTATTTTGACCACCACTTGATTTTCAAAATTAGATTCCAAAATTTTTGTTATTCCAGGATTCAAAAAATTGCTTTCTAAGGTATTTTTGACATTAAAATAACACCTTTTTTAAGCACCTATTTGTAGATTTTTAGTCGCCTTTTTAGGTACCTAAAACACAAAAATAAACACCTAAAGATAGAGGTCCTAGTGATAAATTATAAAATCATTTTAAAAAAATTCAAGTCAACAACAAATAAAATTCTTAAACAGTTTCTTCTCTCCTATGGATTTAATAGTTCCTAAAATATATAAAAATTAATGGAAATTCAGTTTTGAATAAAATTCTAAAAAACCTTTATTATCCTTGATTTAGTTGTGCTTGAAGTCGATTAATCTGTCTGTAAGTAAATGTAATTTTTATATTCATTTCTATCCAGTCAGTCACTGAATGAATAAGAAAAGTATTTGCAATTTTGATTTTATGGATACTAAAAGTTTAGTCACGTTTAGTTGACATACGATTACATTTTCACAAAAATTTTGTATAAAAGAAGTTGGTTTAAAAATTCATATCAAGTTTAACTCATAAATGCAAAAACAGTTTTTAAGCTAATGTAAAGTGTTTTGATTCAAAATTTAGATAAGGAAATAAAGTTCTAACTATCGCTTGAGTGAAAGTGTTTTCCTCATTCTTATTATGAAAGTTTATTTAAAACATACTTAAAATAATTTATATATTATAATAGAACATAAATTCATAACAAATAAAGAAAAAAATAAAACAATAATTATATTTAATTATATGATAGCAGTCAATCCTCAAAAGAGATGTAAAAATTATGTAATATTCGTTTGAATATGAATTGAACGAACAGAATATTAATGTATATAACTCTTTAAATTCAGTACACATTCAACATTGTCTGACAGAATAATTAGGTAAAAGTCTAGCACTAAATCAATTGCATGAATTGTTTTTTAATTATCTTTTAAAGCCTGTCTTTAAGTGGTTACAAAAAAAAGTTTAAACATACAGTAACTTATGAGATGCAAACCTCTGATATTATCTGATGCTATCGGGTAGGAATGCTCAACATTTACAGAGAGCGCAATCTATCCCTTATCAATCAAATAAGAGTTTCCAATTGTGTTCATACATTCAAAGTTAGAGACCATTTCACATTACAGATAACTGATTAGAACTTATCCAATTATATCATACATTTGTACTCAATTCCATTTTTCTGACTTTAATGATTCACAATTATGACATTCAGTGCGAAACAAAAAGAATGAACACAAATGATTCCCTGCGCTACCAATAATTCAACCAGAATTTTTATAACAGCAATACCTTTATCATTACGAACTCATCAGAATTCTAAGTTATTCTGAGTGCAAATTCACACAATATTGCAACAATTTTGCCTTAAAATAGGTGGATTTCAATGATCACTAATTTCAAAAAATTTTTGAAAACTTTTGATAAAACCTTAATAAAGTACTTAAGTTAGAATTTCTCTTAATTGTCGGCACAAAATTTTATAAGTTATCTGTTTTTTTATATATAAAGAAATAAATATTAGTTTGGAATCAGTAAAACAGATCTCAATCGTTGTTTTTATAATTAACATTCATTATGAAACTATTACCTAAAAAGTATCACATTTTCGTGTTAATCAATTTCCAAACTATATTAACTTCAATTAATGAAATGGACTAAAGTTTTACTGATAGCTATTTTTGACTCAAACCATCTTTTTATCAAAAGCAGCCAAAAAAGGTTTGAAACAATATTAAAATAAATTTGTTATTGATATTTGAGACAAACTTTATCCGAATACTGAAGGCATTAATGTAATTGATTATTGAGATAGTTAGTAAAAACATAACAGGAAAGAGTCGTGTCCAGCATTTTCTCATAGATATGTTTAATTAAAGCGACTAAAAGTGCATAGAATGCCGCCGGTATGAACAAACTTATAATTAGGCTTTTTTATAAGAAGGTCATCATTACATTTATTATTAAGTAGCACTACCTTTGATTAAAATTAATACCTTTAAAGCCAACGAATTATTTATTTGATATTTTTGAGCATTTAAGTCATCCTAAAGTCATCTATAACTTATACAGCATGACTGTATTGCATTATTTTATTTTTATCAATAATGATAGGAAGGCCTAACCCTACCCTCACATCACGAAACTAAATGCTATGTACCATTAATATCGATCTATCTTTCATTTCTTCCATAATAATTACAAAATTACAATATTATATAAAAGTACTTATACTGTGAAAGAATAATAAACTTATAAGTTTTCTCTGATTATCATTTTTCAAACGACCACCGCTTTATTCTACACAAAATCTTTAAATCATTTTTCAGTAATTAATTTTGATATAACGTTAA
>JAUJYT010001821.1:0-10396 GCA_033996565.1 Nanhermannia nana
CTTAACTGGTATATTGTAAAAATAGCCCGTATTTTAATAACGAATAAACCATCAAAGCGTTAAAGACATTTCTTTGAGCTATGCATTTACGTAAAACATCAATTTAATAGTTATTATAAATATTTCACTTGTAATAATCAAAATCTTAATAATCACTATACAAATATCACTAATTTAATTAAAGCAAAGAATAACATGTTTTGCTCTCAATCTTTAGTCAGTGTTTCTGATGAGTTGAGACGTTTCATATAAGATATAACATATTTTGCCATATTTTGTATCTGCTTTTATTGTTTAATCATTTATTAATGTTTGTTTAGTTTTTATTATAAAAATCGTGTCAGTCTGTCTGTGTGTTTGTGTGGGTGATTCTGCGATAATTTAATAATTTTTTTGCAATAATTTAATAGAGATTTTCCTTTATAACAATATTTTTTGAGCATTTTTTGTATTTTAAGCAATTTTTCAAAAATTCAAATGCTCTGTAAAGGCTATAGCAATGCATTCGTTTTACGGGTATAAAAATAAAATTTAAAACTCCTCGTTAATAATTTGAAGCTTAAAAGTCAAACAACACAATTTTAAAATTCAAACAAGTGGGTCCCGTTGCTACGCAACTTTTTTTAAGCTTTTAAATTGTGTTATTTCAGTATAAAGTACAGTATATTTTAAGCATGTTTTACATTTTTAGTTTTTAATCCCGTATATTTACTTAGCAATAAAAGCATTGTTATAGCATTTACAGTGTATTTGACTTTTTTAAAATTTATAAAGAAAAATCTGAATTAAATTATTGCAGAAAATTATTACATTATTGCGGCTTACAGACAGACACACAGACAGACGCACAGACAGACGCACAGACAGACACACAGACTGACATCATTTATATGAATCAAAAAGTTGCGATATCAACCATCAGTTTTAAATTATTTGATAAAACCAGTATTAAAAATTTGTTAATTTTTCAAATTTTATAATATGGTTAATACGGGTACATTATTTGAAAAATACAGTATGCTTACATTACATTAGATAATTGCGTAGTAGCAATACATTTCATTATTATTTACTGTTTCTAATAAAATAAATTTTAATTTGCAATTATTGAAGTGATATTGCATTAAAGTCAGTATTCACTCATAGCTTTTATTAGAAAACGCTTTTTAATTGATAAATGAGATATTCTTTGACTTATGTTGCAAACAGTTGCAAACGCTCTGAATATAAAAATAATAGCAAACATGTTTTAATGAGTTGTCCACATAATTAAGAGGAAATTAAAAGTGAGAAATGAATGGATAATAAAGCAATCGACGATTTAGAGAACTAAACATATGCAAAATACGCTATAATTGAACATATCAATTGTTTTATAAGCATCCATTTATTTTTAAAACTTCCCTATATATATTTATAAATTTTGTAATACCGGTAATCAAATTATTTGAAATACAAATAATTTAATAATTTAGAATTTGATCCCATAATTAATTGATTAATAATTATTAACATTGAGTTTTAACTAAAAAAAAGATTTTTCTAATTACTAGAAATTAAAATAGTATTTGTCTGTATAAAATGTATGATTATTTAATAGAAAAAGTTGTATATAGAAGTAAATTAGAGTGGAGTTGTGTTTGTTTTAATGGTATTATCCATTACATAATACTCCAACTGGAAAACGATGACTGAGTGAAAGAATGAATAAAAGAAAAATATGCTAAAAGTGAAAGTGGAAAAAATGATAATAATAATCATAATGCGTGAAAGAAAGTATGTTTTGCATGAATGTATGTATTCGACTAACAGCTAATTTGATTGCATTTAATTCTTACGCTTACATAATTCAATACATTTGCCATTCTTTAACCACATTGATGTTCATTTGTCTTCTTTACTAAACTCTAATCTCATTTCTATGCTTCATAATTGTTGCAAATATGAATATGCAGTTATTTAAATCTTAATCAAAAACTTATTATTAAAAGGATTACGTCTTTTTCAACGATTGTTAACCATTTCATTCTCATAACTATTAACTATTTTATCAATTTTCAAGATTTACTAGTTTTCTGAGACATGAATACAGTGAAAAATAAAATGTGAGCTAATATTCAATTATTTTTGTTATTACACAAATACTGAAATGATGGAACAAAATTCAATTTTACATTCAAATTCGGTCTAAGGGGGCCACCGAATAAAAAAGTTTGAAAACCAATGCCATAAAATACGAAATACTGCATTAATATGAACCAAATAAAATTGATTCAATTAAAAAACTAACTCACTTTCACTTTCACTCAATGAACTATACTTTACTGGTATTCTAATGAATCAAATGAAGAGATTTGGTTAGAATTGATTGAAAAAGCTTACAGTTGTACAAAAAAATATGAAATAACTGAATCTCTTACAATTGCCATTAGCCTTAATCTCATTGTTAATAGTTTTGAGAACACATTATCGCTATTATTAGAGACAAAAAATGTTTATATTTACTGATAGTATTTAATGAATGAATTGGTGCGAAAAAATTATCCAACGATGTGATTCATGTTTGACTCTATCTCTTCCATTCTAGTCAGTGATTCCAATTTGCGAATCATCACTCTTTTATAGGATAGTGTAACCAAAATAATAGATTAATAGTTTAAGTATTATATCTAATTTCATCGTTTAAAAGTTTACAAATTCACTAAATTTAACGAAAAGTAATTATTCATTTTCGAACATAAAATCGCTAAAATTATATAAATATATAAGAAAAACTGTAACCCAACAGATTATTTGGCGATAAGTTAGTATCAAATGCTACCAAATTGTAAACTTCCTATTTTTATAATTTTAATATTTAATAATATAAAAATAATGCTCTTATGTCAAATTAGTACAGTACACGTTCAAACTTGTTTAATATAATAGAGCAACCATTTTGCCGTTTTAACCCATTTTAACCCATTTTAACCCTATTTAACCGCCGATCACACGAGTCAGTTAATCGGTCAAAATCGGTTGAAATCGGTTTTTAAAATAACAAAATGGCCGATAAATTTACAGAAATGCTATTAAATAATAATAATTTTTGTGACTAAATCAAATATATTAATAATTTTGTTAATATATTAATTACAAAACTTGACACTCGTTTAAAAAGCATTATAATAGACAGTAATACTTAAAAACATTATTTTATTATATATTAACTTTTAAAACACTAATTCTTTTTAAAATACAGCTTTAAGTTATGCAAAATCTTAATTTTGACCCATTTTAATAAATTATTGATAATAATTGAGAAAAACGTAAATCAAAACATTAAAAAATACAATACAAACGCTCTATTATTGAGAATAAAAACCATTTCATTTCTCACTTTTTTTCTAAATTTTTACCCGATTTCAACCGAAATCACAATTTTCTAAAATTTTAAAAACGATAAAAACCGAATTTACTAATTTTTGGTAATTTTCAAAAAATATAAAACCGAATTCGGTTAAAATAAATTCTTCGAATTTAACCGCCGATTTGAAAAAAAATTTTTAACCGATAAATCGTATGTCAAATATAATCAATAATTTTATAATTGTTTACTTTAGGGTAAGATATTATTAAAAAAAAATTTAAAAGTTTTTTCGAAATGATATAAATGAGTTGTAAAAATAATTGATTTTGAGTATAAATAAAATTATTGTGATTCCGATTATTTTGATTATCGATGTGTTCCTATATTTGAAATACTTATTAGAAGCATAATCAGCAAGTGTTTCACAAATAGATTAAAGTGCATTATTATTATGAGTCCAACTGTCTGCTAATTTTATAAAGGAACAATTTAAACTAATTCTTATTCTTTATTGACTTTTGCAAATATATTCTTAAAAGCGAATTAATTCAGTATTTTTTGAATTCAACAGCGATTTAAAGGTATTATTTTTCTTTTTATTATATGAAAACAATTGAAGGCATTGTCTATTTAACGCCTCAAATGTTTAGAATAGTATTAGACCTGAATTTCAATATAAATTTTTCAAACAAACAAATATAAGAGAATAATAGAAGAGAAACAAAAAAAATTTAAATTTCGTTGTTTTAGTCACAAAATAGCACTAAAATAGATGTAATACAAAAGTAAACCATTTTTTGTTATAAAAGACAAACAACACATAAGTTAGTAGTAAAACATCTAAAACTTTAAATGTGAAAACGTATTCACATTGTTCAGCAGCGCGTTAACAACAGATGCGAATACTTTGGACACAAATGCACGTGAATTATACTTTAAAAATCACATAAAACATAAACAGCACTTCAAATTCTAAACAACAATATATTGTACTTTTTGAAGTATAGCGCGTGTGTAAGTGTGTAGTTTGAGAATACTATCAGAGATACTTCTATAGGGTGTGTCATAAGTCTATACTCATTGTTGTGCTCAGATTTTAATAATTATAATGAGTTCAATTAAAAATCAGTGAATATGTGGGTGTTTTTTGCTTTATTAGAAGTATAGTTGGATATAAGCTAGCTTTGCGCTGAGCTTCAAGCTCAATATTGAGCTTGAGTGAGCTTCAAGCAGGTATATAAAGCAGAAGCGCAGCTCAGGATTCAGCTCTGAGCTTATGAGTAGAAGCGCAGCTCAAGGGATTTTGAACACAAGCTCAGCTCAAGTGAGGCCTGTTTCGAGCTCAGATTTTTGACCAAATGTCAATCTATAATTAGAAGTAATAAAAATATATTCAAAATCGAAAGTTAAACAATAAATAGAGTTTAAATGAAATTGAATGCTTTATGTATTTATTAACACAAATAAATTATATTCAAAGTTTTATGGGTTTTTGCTATAAAAGGCTGTTTAACAAATCGTATTAACTATTTCTATTTTAGCAGTAATACTGCAGTTATGAATACAATCATTCATTCTTCAATAGTATAATCACTTAAATAACTAAACAAATAAGGAATTATTATATTTAGACGATTTAGACCACATATAAAAAACTCCGAAAACTCTTGTCTCTAATTAGTTTTCTATGCAATTCTTATGTAACAATTTATCAGACACCCTATATAGACATGTTTGATGATTAATGTCTAAGTTATAACTAGTTAAAATT
This sequence comes from Nanhermannia nana, assembly GCA_033996565.1. Lineage (NCBI taxonomy): Eukaryota > Metazoa > Arthropoda > Arachnida > Sarcoptiformes > Nanhermanniidae > Nanhermannia > Nanhermannia nana. The sequence continues at coordinate 5,121 of JAUJYT010001821.1, forward strand.
CAAATAATATGACAAATTCAATACCAAGGCTTAAGAAGAGGCTTAATTAGGAATTAAATAATTAGAATTTTGTTTTTGTTTATTTTCACTAAGAATAAAGAGTTTAAACTAAATATTATGGTTATTTATATAAAAAATGAGTCTTAATCTTTATTACATCACTTTATAAGCTTTAGCTATAGCTTACTTTTGAAGATTAGATAAATTAAATTTTAAGTTTGAGATATATATTAAGAGACAATTACTTAATAATGAGATCAGTAGTTATGCTTATGTATTATTTTTCATAAAACCGCACTTCTGTTAGCATTACTATCGATTTATGCATCGCCGGAGTGACGCGTGTTGTCATTAATGAAAGGCTATTCATCTGAGGTTCAAAGAGAAAAGTATGTAATTCAATATTATTGGTACCATTTCTCTGATGTCATTCTTCATTATATGTGATTCTCATAAGACCGGCAAAATATTAAAAGCAAAAAATCCCATTGTGTGTATCACACATCCTATGATAATAATGATATCAAATAAAATAAGTAAAACTATGATTTACATGCATTTAGATTTGCTGTTAATATTTATGCCATTTATGGACATTAGAAATAGACATAAAGAAGATTGACATCAGAGAAATCAATACTAGTATTAACTGTGTATTAACTGTGCATTTCTGTAAATTATCTATAATTTAAGAATCAATTAAATAAACTTAATTTGTTTGTCATTCCTTTCTTTAAGTACTAAAACAAAATTAATGGCAATTTGTATCCAATATTTTTGATGCTTATTCTTTGTTATAAGTGCAGAAAATTATAGTCAAAATGAGACTCGAAAGCCTCAAAATGATCTTATGGTTTTCGATATCATTTTGAACAATTGTACATTATTTCTAATATTAAAGGATTTCAGCACAAATTCTAGAGAAATATGTAACCATTCAAATGTATATATTTAGTAACAGTAAGTATTATACAGGATTGGGAACATAAAAATCCCATTACTAGTAATATCTTTATCACTTAGATCGCTGTCAATCAAATGTTCTGATGCACATAATAATCAAAATCTCCACGGATTTAACAAAAGTATTATATATTGTATCACTAAATTAGGGCTAATGTTAAGATATGAAACCAATTTCTAGCTCTATAATAACTATTGTGCAGTTCATTCATTCTATTTTGTTCAACTTGTTTGCATTGAATGGTTGGAACATTAGTTACTTTTCGCTTCAAACTTTTGAGAAACTCTTGGAATATGAATATTATATAAATTTTATAAACCATTTTATTATTAGGTGGAGCACTAGTTATAGTTCTCAAAGAAAAGGACAGCAAAAGCGGAGTTAAGATAGAATTTAGAGACTTCTATAGATGTAAATATGTTGACCTCAGGGTAAGTGTCACAGTGATAAGCATTACATGTCAAGACTCAAAATTAAAACATATACTTTTCTAAGTTTTTTGATTGCGTGCAAATTTGTAAAATTTTTTTAATGACATGGCTTTGAGATTGAAGTAAAGGAGCAATAACTTAGAGTATTGTATCTATTATTCAAGAATATTCATGATTAACGAAATCATAATTTATTTATTTGATCAGTTTATTCGATATGTTTGGGAATAACAGTCCAAAATGCGAAGTGACAATTATATGTTTGGTCTAAATTTATCAATAGTTTGATAGTTTCATAGTTTGATAGTTTCATAGGTTGATAGTTTATAGTTTGATATGCTTTCGTGGCTGTCCTTTAAATTGGGAGTTTAGGAAATATGATTAGTAATAATTGGTTTATTAATGAGCAGAAGTAGTTTCTAATTTGAGTCCGACAATTAATTCAATTATTATCACATGTAGTCAGCTTCTGTATCTTCCAATGTATAAATTTGTTTTTTCGTGTCATTTTATAATCAATTGATACTTAAATTAAATTTTTATTAAATCTTTTAAAATAAGTTCAAAATACATAAAAGTTTGATTGAATTTTGAGTTAATTAATGTTTAAACTGTTTGACCTTTTCATTAATTAAACTTAGTTTTAATGAATTTAGTCTGAAAAATATATTTTAACATAAATTATATAATAATAATAATAATATGAGTTTATTTGTAATCAATTTACAGATTGATCATCAAAAATAAATTAATCCGAAATAATATACCAAAATATGAACAAATATTAAAATTATTGATATTTAACTTTATTCTAATATAGGGTAAACTTAATTTTTATAATTATTTTTTAGGAAATTAAAAATGCGTTTTATAATGTTTATTGATTTTTATAAGATATTAGTTTTTAATGATTCCAATATTTAAGATAAGGTCATTTCATCATTAGATCATTCTAGTTATGATAGTTTTATATATACTTATTAATTGCTTGAATACATGCTAATAAAATAATAAATAAGGACTAATGAAATACAAATTTTGTCATTAATTTTTATGATTATTTACAAATGAGGCGAAAAACTAAAGATTAAACTATAAAATTTTTATTATAAAGAGGCTAAAAATGCCGGAAAATAGCCTAAAACCTAAAATAACGACTCAGATATTATTTTATTTTTGATGACAAACACTATTTAACTGCTCTAAAAACAAGAGGAGATGAAATAAGTTAAGACAAATTGATAGGATGTGTATATTGCGAACAGATCGATAATTATGCAAATTTAATTACACTCTTATTTGACGGATATCTTTGATTGTATGTAAATGAAAAAAAGCTGAGGCAATAAAAGAAGTCTCTGATATATATGTTGTATAATAAATAAATCTTTAGCAAGAATAACATTGAATTTGCATTCTTTCTAAAAGAAAATGTTTAATTAAAATAAGTTAAGTGTCTAATGATCGTTAAGTACCAAATAATTTTTTGTACGCACTCAACATTAGTGCACTTATTTTAACAAATCAAACGCACAAACCATTAAAAACACTAAAAAATACAAGTGATGCAAATCCTGGACATACGCTAAATAGTAAAATAGTAACTAAATCACTATTAAAGATTGCCATTCAATGTGTGCGATCGACGTGTCTTTGCCTTTTTCTCAAACAAATTTTATTATCCATACAAAAAATGTTCCGCTAATTACGATTCGTGGCCCAAATGTATAATGATTTTAAATCACTATAAACATAGCCCGCAATCAGTTTGAAAAACCAAAAATAGTGCAAACTTTGCAACTTAACCTCTACTTCTGAATGTGAAAAAAATGTTATATAACTTACCACTTTTATTATAATGGGGTAATAATTTTAAAGCCTGAATAATAATGCCCTCAAGTATGCAATTGTTTATTATTTACGAGCAATAATACCATTATATAAGATAAACACTGTATTTGTTGTAACTATTCTATGAATTAAATTTCTTATAAAATTTGTGTATACAGTAATTAACAGTAAATTGATATTTAGTAAAAACAAAAAAATTCATTTTTAATGCAATTTATTTTCAGCGATACCAATCATATTGAAACTTATAATTATGATTTTCTCATTAAAGTATTATACTTTTTCTTTGCTATGCATTCTTATAATCTGATTTGTTTAGTCATGAATTTTATGTTAAAGCACTTATTCTTCAATAACTTGAGATCTGATTATGTAAGAACTGCTACTGAAATCGTGAATTTCACTAAATAAGAGCTATAAACAATCTTAATTTTATGCTTCATATGTTTTTTATAATTAGTTTTAAATTTGTTATTGTGAAGAGTAAATCAATTTAAGTGTTCAACACTTGAAGTGTTGAATAATAATAATTATACACTAATAATACGATTTTAATTCGTTGCCTAACACTTAAATATGTCTTGAGTGCAAAATTAAAATTATAATTAATACCCATTAGAGTTATTCAATTAATTTTAGGTGTGTTCTCATAGACTTGAATATTTGCTGTCTCTGAGCTATAAGAGTAATAAAAATGCATTATAATTAGAGACTCAATAGTATTGCAAATACAGGTATACAAGTAGTATAATTAATTCTGTGGTTTATTATTAGCTTATTATTATCAAAGCAAAACTAATAATATATATTTCTAACAAATAAATTGCACTTTAAATAATGAACTCTTCGAACTATAATTATATGTCATCAGTTCTTTCATCTAAGCACTAGATTTTTGTAGAATATTAAAAAACTTTAAATCAAACTATTCTCATACGTTCTCATAGTCTAAATTTCAATCAGTCCTTCCCTTTTGTACTCTCTGTATTTCGATTTATGAATGCTTAACAATGGCAAAAATCTTGAATGAAAAGCTTTATCGAAAAGGTTTTCAATAGTATTACTTCTATTTATAGTAATAATAGTGGTCTATATTATTAAAAATGATCTCAATCTGTTTGCTTGCGCGTAATTCAGTAATAATGAAATGAAAATTTTAAAATTTTCAATAGGGCCATCCACATAGTGCAAAAATAGTCAATTTTAGACCCCCACTAACTGTCTGCGCTTGCTCGCTTTCTTAACGCTTCTAACCCTATGAAAAGATACAAATTGAGATTAAAATTCCTCTTATTTGAATGCATAATAAAGCAAATAATTTTTTAACTGCAATTTACCTAAAAAACATCTTTAAAAATATAATTACAATTATTTATACTTACCGGTAAGTGTTTATAAAGGTGCAAGTTTTATTATAATTACCACCTTCTCATAGCCAACTTAATACCGTACATATGGAAATGCTTCGTTATTTATTTCACTTAAGAAGTACTTTTACTCAAAGTTAATATTTGATGAACGATTCAAAAGAAATTAAAATTTTACTTTAAAATCAAAAAAAGGCTTAAACTATTAATTTATTTCCCTTAAAAACAAGATACAGTACCTCTTCTCCTAAGTTCACAACTTTCTCAAAGTTATCGGAAATGTCCTTAACTACCTGTCATTATACAAATATTTTTTCTACATTATGTGTGAAATTATTAACAAGATTTCGAATTCAAATCTTTTTCACTTTAAACTAAATTTAGTTTATTTGTTAAAACGATAAAAAGTGAATATCTCTTAATGATTGCAGACTTAACTCATTTTCCAGACTAATAATGAGCCTATATTTGAATTGTTATTGACGGAGAAGTAGAGGAAATTTAGAAGAATAATAACTTTTATAGAATTTATAAAATATTTATCAACAGAATTTTAATCGAAATTTTATTCAAATAACTTTTTATTTAATAATTTTAATGATTTAATTTTGCCGACGAGTGCTCAAAAGCTGATTTTCTTTATTTAAAATTATAATTTTCTAG
>JAUJYT010001822.1:0-10394 GCA_033996565.1 Nanhermannia nana
CTGTTTTTTCTAATTATAATCTAATTTTAATCAATTAATACAATTATATAAACTGCGAATTAAGACTATTAAGAATTATCATAATTGTTAAATATTCATAAACAATGAGGCGATTATTTGATTCTTTAATGAATATTAATTTTTGAAAATTGTTAAATTACAAAACAATTATTATAACCTGATCTTTGATATTACATATGCTTTTTTTGCTGCAATAATATAAGTTTTTATTCAGAAGTTTATACATTTATTTTCTTGCGGTCATCAAATTTATTCATTTAATATAATTATAGCTTTTAATCTTTAAATATCATCTCATTCTAACCATTATTTACAGATTCTGATAAATGATTTGGTCATTATTTTAAATAAGCTCTGGCTTTGAATATAAGAGTTTTTTATATTTTCGAAAAAAGAATATCTTTAATGTATTCAATAATTCTGAGTTATTATTACAATGATTGGTGCGCTTCTATTCATAAAAGTCCTAAATTATAGTGAATTATGCTTTACATCTAAAGGAAATTTATCTAATATTTTAGTCATGACTTCAATTTATTCTGAATTGTCTTTCACAGAAAAAATTCTATTCTATAAGACTCAATGATTCCGAAAATTGAACTCTTATGCCAATAGAGTCACGAAAATGAAGATCGACTCTTCTGTTAGACTTGTTTATCATTTAATGATAATTTAGTTCATGAATTGTCAATGAAATTGCTATTTAAATAATTGAATAATAGATATTGAGAGCATTGAGAGCTTATCTAATTCTCTTTTGTTAATCCAACAGAACTTTTAGATGACTTCCTATGAATGCACAAAAGAATGATTGAATACAAACCACTGTCAGAGTTGGCTCAGACAGAGCACTAATTAGTGTCTCGCGAAGACTTCCAGAGAGCTATTGTTATGATATCTCAAAAGTTGAATAATATTAAAAAAGAGTGTTAATCGGGTCAAAAAGATAACAATTACATTGTTTTGTTCTTTTAATGCTTTAATAGTACATTAATTAAAGACTTCTTTAGATTTACTAAAATTTAAAAATTTTATTTTTTTGTAATGCTTTTGAAATGAAAATTATAATTTTCTTTCTTAACTTATCAAAAAATTGAATTGTTTTGTATTTTGGCATTTATTTGTCAAATAAACTTAATTGAGTTTTAATAGAAAGTATAATTATTTTAGTTCTATAATACATACAAACGTAATGTTTAATAATAATATTCCTCAGACTGTCCTATGCTTTACTATAACTAAAGTTCAAACTTTACTAATTCACGTTTTCGACTAAAATTTTTAAAGAGCTTTCGAGTTAGCACTTAAGCCCTCTTATAAGAGGATTTCCCATAGACTAGCCTTTAAGTACAAAAATGGAAAGTTATAACTTTCATGACTGCTTAAAAGAAACTTAAAAATAAAGAATACTTTAGACACCAGTTGTCAGCATCTCATGGACTCATTGACATTGCCTTTAAAGTGCACTTAACTTATATTCTATGGGAAATCCTCTTGTAAAGGGCTTAAGTTAGACGGGAAGGCTTTTGCAAAATTTTACTCAAAAGCTGAATAGGGGTTCACATTAGTAATGTTAAAGCATAGAAAGGGTTGTTATTAGTGTTGAATCAGTTCCAAGAACGAGAACTGGAACTAAATTATTTTAATTTCGTTCTCGTTCTGGAACGAGAACGAGAACGAAATTAATTTACGTTCCGGAACGAGAACTAGAACGAGAACGAAAATAATTAAATTTCGTTCCTATTTTCGTTCCAATAGAAAGAACGAGAACTAGAACTAAATTAAAAAAATTTCAGGAACGAGAACGAGAACGAGAACGAAATTAAAAATTTGGAACTGATTTAACACTAGTTGTTATTAAACATCAAATAATATTTTAGCATTAACTCAAATGCATTAATACCTGTATTGGCAAACATAACATTTTTTTGTATAACTAATAGTGAGTTATACCAAATATGAAATACCAATTGAAGTTTTAGAAATTATAACTTAAAGATTGAGTCGAATCGCACAATGAATTAATTATTTGACGTTTCCTTTAAATTTAAAATTGATATATCAATTTATTCTTATTTTACATGAGAATAATTTCAAAATAACTGTACAATACATTTGTTTTATTATTTGAAAAAGTTTTCAAATGTTTGAAACGCTTTGAAATTTGGAAACTTTTTACAAGAATTGCAAAGTTTAGGCACTAAAATCTAATATAATATAACATTTTAAATTAAATTAAGAACAAAGTTGTCTTAAATGACAAACAAATCATATCTTAAGGAATACTTTAACAAATCTCACACTTTAGAGATCGCGAGATTCATGATTCAAAACTCAATAAATTCAATATTTTGTCTGCTTTTCTAATTGTGAGATCAAAAAATAGAAATAAATATTCCGCAAGAATTTTAAAGAATTTTTTCATCAAAATATTTTGAAGAAGTATTTCAGTGCATAAGTAACTAAAACCATGTTATGGCTAAGGATTAAGCAAAAAATCAATAAAAACTTTACAGTAAGTACAGTTTAGTCATAAGATATTATAAATAATGTGTATTTATGAGAGTCTCTCTTCTTCTCGTATTTCGTTTGACCGAAATTTCTTATCTCTGAACTTCAATTGCTATATATTTTGCTTTTTGTTAAGTTATTCTTATACTGACATAAAACTATTGGATGTTCACATACACTTACTGTGGCTTTTAATATATTTCTCTGTATTCATTGCATTCAATTCGAGTTTACTTTTATTATAATTAAAATAATATAACAGTTATTTAGAAAATTTTGAGATGTCTTAAAATATTCAATATATTTATACAATGAAAATGTTATGTGAATTGATAGTCAATAGCTTAATGTCATTGTAAGAATAACTTAAGAAAAGCGAAATATATAACAATTGAAATCGGAAGATAAGAATTGGAGTCAAATGAAATACGGGATACAGTACATAATCTCATTTAATTGATTCAATTGAATCACTTTCAAAATTAAATAAGTTTTTCCTAATGTACTGCATCTTAAATAATCTCAATATTAAGCTAACAAATCATCTCATTATATGAAATGAATAAAAGGCATAACTCTTACAATAATGCGATTTTTACATAAAATATATATTCATATGTACTGTATATATACTGTGTATAATCAATAATGAAAAAAATAAACAGTTTAATCAAATAATCTAATGTGAAAATAAAAGATATTCTAATGATTTTCAGTATTTATCTTTCATAAACTTACAAACAGTGAAATAACATTTAACTTGTAGTTAAATCTAAAATGACTTATTATACAAACAGTGGACCCTATAGTTATCATGCTATACAAGTGTGCGCTACAGTTCATAAAATTATTAGATATTCAGGACTTTTCATGGAATGTATCATAACTTAAATCTCATTCTTTCGGAATATTCATTATATTCGATGAATGATATAATCCTCAGACATATCAACTGAACGCTAAACTGCATTTCAAAGCATCGATTTCCAGAACCAAATGCCAAATGAATTCTGTGAGAATTTTTTCATCCCATTTCAGACATGAAGTCTGTTTACCAGACATTAATTTTTTATCACAATCGAATCGATCACCGGATTTGATGTCAAACTTCTCTATTGTAAGAAATAATGGATATTAATGTTTTTGAAATATTAAGATCAAACTTATAGTTAAGTTTCAATAATTTTATTTATCAACTGTTCACTCACGAAGACTCAACATTATAGCTCGTAAGCAAGAATTCCTTCATTTTTTTGAGGTCAGCCTTTGATGGTTTGCCCTGATTTGAACCGCTAACTGTTATTTGAACGGAAGAAATGCCATCTTTTACTTCGCTTATATCGATCTTTATGTCAGAGTTCTGAACATTAAGATTAGTGTTTGTGTTCTGATCTGAATTTGAAGTTAACGATGAGGTTGATGTTGTTTTTTCCACAGAGTTAGCGATGTCTTCACTGATAAAATTTTTGCAATTTTCAAAATCATTTTGTGTAATAGTTTGTGAGTCAGAGAAAGAATCCATTTCTTGAATATGATCGAGAATATCAATACCGCATTGCTCGCACTCAGAACTGCCGACACTCAATGGCACAGAACCAGTACTACTAAAACCACTCGAACTATAGACTGACTCAGAACTCAAATATTTATTGAAATGCTTATTGCATAGAATGCGTTCACAATGCGAGGGAACAGCTTTGTTGCCATGGGTCTGATTCTGTTGACCATAATTCCAGGACAACCTCTTATGAATAGACGAATCTTTTTCCTTTTTCATGCTTTCTATAGAATCTGCCGTATGATAGCGCCGCTCAGCCCTACACGTCCTCTTCTGATGGGTGCGACTTTTGAGCGCTTCTTGATCTTCGTTGTTCTGATTGTGGTTCATATCAATCACTTCTTCAGATCTAAACGAACGATGTGCTAAACTTTCAGTCTGTTCTTCACTATCAAAACTATATACAGGAGACGGGCCTTCACTTGGAGGCGCCGAATGCATGATTAAACCCGATATGTTCTTGGTTTTGACGAGAGGTGGCTTATTTGCATTCAATGGCAATGAACGATTCAATGCTGTTGGTGATGGCGGACGAGGTGGTAGAGAACGTATATTGGATGAAGTTATCGTCTTTGTCGGTGATGTAAATAAAGGAATTTGAATGGATGGCAGAGATGGGGGAGATATGAGGCTTTCGCGCTTATAATCAATAATTTGATGATAATTTGATGGCACGTTCACTGACAGAGTGTTTGGATACTGAATGTACTGACTGGTGACGCCTGGACTACTATTTTTGACATTGCGAAGGAGGAACGCTCTTCTCTCAGGTCGAGGCGATGTTACTGTAACAGAAACTGGTGATCGATTGTCAACACTTTGCGATCGAACGAAAGAGTCCAGATCTTCAACTGTCAAACTGGGATTTCGCAAATCTCCCAATTCAAAGCTGATCGCACGCGGGGGCTGTTGTTGGTTATTAGGGTTTTGGAGCAGATTAGGTGTGGGCACAGGTGCTATCACTGCCAACGAATTGCTAGAAGTGGCGTCACTCATGTCGACCGAACCGCTATGAGAGTGAACAAGACTCGATCGACTTGAACTACGCGGAGAGTTTTGAGAGGCAGCCAATAATGCCATTGAAGGAAAATCGTAATCCTCGTCCTCTCCAAGATTACCAAAATAAGTAACTTCTGGTGGTTCTGAAGCTATAGAAATGCTTTTTGTATGTCTATAGAGTTCCTGTGCTTTCCTAATATAATCGAGCCATGTCTTGGTATCGCTCGAATAAAGTACAGATACAGCGGACGCCACTTTAAATTCATTGAGATATATAATTATAAAACCGCTGTTATCTTTGAGCTCTTGTGTCACGAGTCGATCAATTATGAACGGCTGACGGATTACCTTTACTTTATCGCCACTTTTCTTGTTAACTGATTTGCATATAAGAAGTAAGTCAGTAAATAAAAAACAGTGCACATCAACTTTGCTCGCTTGAGAATCTTTCAATTTAAGAGAGCCCTCAACTAATAAATGTCTAATAAATTGATTGGAACAGCCGTGCATTGGTTGCGTTAAATCCAAGTGATTGTAATCTTTTAAAAGCTAAACCCATATTATATTTGTAATAATATGAGAGAAAAAGAATTGTTTTGCTTAATATTTAATTTATTGTGAAACAAATTTAATAGATTTAACTGTTAGAGCACTACCTTTTCTGCCTCATCATTACTGCAATCTATAGCATCATAGCTTTCAATGCGGCTCACTATAGATGACAATTTTTCTTGTTCGTGTTGCCGGCGCAGAGTGGCATCGACTGAGAATACAAAACGCTCTGTGCATTCATTCTGTGACAACAAAATATATATATCATGTAACGTAACTTATATATCACATAACGTATTGGAAATGAATTTCCATTTTCTAATAATGTGTTGAGAGGATATTTTATATTCTATGATAAAAAGAAAACCTTCTTTTCAAGCGATAAGTTTAATAAAAAAGAGAAACTTTCCTATAATTATATCAGTTATAAGTTCGATAAAAATATATTTTGGGCGGAAAGTAACAAAGTATAAGATATAAGAGGAGAACATAATTCATAGTCAAATAATCAAAGTGTGCTAACCATACGCTTTATTGCTTGCTTTTGTTCTTCAGAGTCTGTTTTCTTCAGTATAGCTTTAAGAAGTAATGAATACTTTGTTAAGCGCTGCATAGGTTTCACTAATAAGTCCATCAAACGTAATCTCTCACAATCTTTATGAGTTTCGCACCACTACATAAAAAAATTATGTGTCAAAGAAATGCGTGCAATCATTAATAATAACGTGTTGACAATAATTATCTAATAGACTGCATAACTCACCACAACATAGGCCTTAAAGAGCTCATTATCTTTATGTTTCTCTTTCACATATTGCAAACAAGTGCTATGTTCTAAACAATACTTGACGTATGGGTGAAATATCTGATCAAACTATACAAATAAATTAAATGAGAAATTAAATTCTGACATTAGGATACATGTATTTATTTATTTATTTAATTATATGATATTTAATACCAAAATGAAACCGTCTTTCATGAGCATAGGATTTAAAGGCTGATGAGTTTCTCGCGAATAGTTTAGCATTGGAAGCAAATGTTCGACCCAGAACTGATGGTTTGCTGCGCTCACTTCCACTATATTGCTAAACATTTTCGTCGTATCGATCTGTGGTTCAAAGAACAAAATGTTAACTATTTATTAATATTAGTTTTATTAGTCATCCAAAATTTGAGTTTATTTATTATTTATTTCAGTCTAAAGATAATTCCTTAAAAGACTACGGTATATAAACTCATCACTAATAGCATGCAAGAGTTGTATAACTAAGTTATATACTAAGTTCTAGTCTTCTGTTATGCTCTACTGTTTTCTTATTTCATTAAAAGAGTATTAAATCTTTTGTTTCTTTGTTTCCTTTTGCTTTGATTATAGTGTAATATAAAGATTTGGTCTTAAAGTTCGTGTTGTGTAACCAATGCTTTGGGTTTCACTTTTTCTCATCGTCTGCTATTATACTAAGATTGTCAGCACACAAATCATGACTACGATTCATATTAAGCATTGTTAAACACTTTTTATGCATCAAATAATACCCATAATTACTTTTATGAATCGATGCAAATCAATACAGCGAGTCATTTAAGTTTAGTTTTGTTTTCTATATAAATATTTGCAACATTTGGCCAAATTATTACTCCACAGAAATAATATTTGCATTACTGTATGGAATATTTAAATCTATGGGCACTTAAAAGATCCATATCTGCAAACTTAGAATAACTCATTTTTCAAATATGTGCACACATTCAAGAACTAAATCTTTGAAAATAATTGAGAACCTTTTTGCTTGCTATAAAACCTCTCAATGTATTTTTATAGTTTACGACAAATAATTAAAATACCTGCAAAAGGCATAGGGTTGCCTAGGGGTTGACCCCAAAAAAATAATTTCAACGTAAATAATTACATTTTTGGCGGGAAAACACATTTCGAGGAAAATTGTCTCAGAAAATCGGAGAGTTTTGACCCCCCTTAAGATTTTGAAGAAATTGTTTCATGAACCACCCTCAAGGGTCCGAACCTTGTGCAGATATGGTTTACTATAGTCTTACCGGTAATTGTATTGAAATGCTGCTGAAATAATGTTTATTATTATTAATCTCTTTAGACTCGTAATAAAAGTAAAATAAATTAAGAATGAATTTAGTTTTATTGTGTTTGAAACCGACTAATCATTTAGGTCTAATGATCTGCTAAAGTTGGGTCAAATTGTTCATAAAATCATTTTGTGCTAATAGAAGGTCTCGTTTCGAAATCATATCAGAACTCATGATAAACACGATAACGAACAAAACTAATAGACTAATAGTTAAATCTGCGACTTATCGGACAGGCTATGCATAGAAGAGATAAAACTATGCCATACTATACCTCATTAAGTAAGCATTCACTCTGTAAATTGCAAAGGCATGAAAGGAATAGATCTGTAATGACTTGAAGTCTTCTCAAATAGAAGACTTCAGTGTGTAGTAATTCCCAAATGGCGTCGTTTTGATTTTGCACTTTTTTGGGCAGCTCTTCAGCGTTAGCCACTATTGACTTCCAATGATCTTCTAAATAATAAATATCACTGCGATTTTGAGACGAATCTTCATTATTAGGTCGAAACGTAAGAAGTCCGCTCTGCTCAGGAATACCATTTTGGCCGTAATGGTTAAGTAAATCAGTCAATTGGTCCATCTTTTCTCTATCACTTTTAAAGGGGTTCGAGAATATGCCCCCACTCTTCCTGTTGGCGATTTGACGCCCTTTGAAGCTCTTTAACGAGCCGTCGTGTAACCCAAATATTTCACTATCGGCGAGAAGGTTCTCACACGAAACCATTGCTCCTCTCCGATGACGCTGACTCTGCAATATGCATACAAATATGTATTAATCATATTAACTCTTTAATGAACTTTTCATTCTAATCTAATGGCACACAAATTATATTTATCTTAATGTATGCCAAATTTCAACAAAAACAAATCATTTTATTTATCAATCGGGTCACCAAAAAGGCTAAACTTCAAACTACTCTAAAACAAGTTAACTGTTATTTTTATTCTGTAATTGAAAACCAATTTGTTATTCAACAATAACATTATTATCCATTTCATACTGATATCAATGTTTTTAGAGCTATCAAACTTATAGATGCGAATCGAGATAGGGATCAATTCATTTTTTAGGCTAAACCCCATTTCTGTCTCTCTAAACGTATGAAATATTCGGTAAAAATTGTGTTCATTTAATTGGATATAAAAAATGAGTTCAGAAGTCTTTTCTAATAACTAGTATTTAAAATCATCTGAAATGAATTTGTAATTAATTTAAAATTTTAAACGCTCCTAAATATTCATGAATATGTACAAATCAAGCATAAAATGAGAATTTTTGTAACTTTTATCTTCAAATTATGTTAATTAATATGGACATTAATATTAAAATTTACAATTCTCTCAAATTGATTATCACACACACGCTTACAAATTAAAATGCAGTCAAGTTTAGAAATTAATGGACTAATTAAGTAAAACCTTTATTCAATATCAAGTAAATACTGTATATATATATACAATAAGTTAATTCATTATTTAACTTAATTTCGCAAATTTCAAGCTTAATAAATGACATTTATTTTCAGCAAAACTTACTGAAATTGAAAGCCATTTAATAAATCAATGAAAACATATTGAGAACTGGTATAAAAGCATTGTCAAAGACAAAGTATGCTCTGACCGCTATTAATAGAATTAGTATTCATTCAGATGACACAATAATGAATGGCTTGAATTAACAAACATAAAGTTTGAGTGCTTCTAATCTATTCCTCAATTTTTTATGCACCTGTTTCTAGAAATAAGTTACTCCTTTATTATTCAGCTGAATAAATGTAAACTAAAATAAATCAAATTAGTGTACTGTACTGTATAAGGATATGTGCTATAAGTTTTATTTTATCAGAAAGTTTCTATCTCTTGGTTAACTTGAGATATATTTCAAACTTTATACGTTATTTCAATACATTAGTGCAATTGTTGTATTAAAGTATTGAATATTATATACTCTACTGTATAATTAATGCAAATAAAATGTGATTTAATTGCAAAGTTAAGTTTGTTTTACATACAATAAAATACTTTTTCGACTCATTCATTTTGAAAATTATTTGTTTGAATTTGTCAAAGTGTTTACATTAAAGTGATTCTCATAACAAGTATGATATTATGTCGGGGACTAATTGTAAAAATCATATTTTGAGACTATAATATCAATTCAAACAAAAAATAGCAAATATGGGGAATATATGAGGAATATGTGGGGAATATGGAGCATATAAGTCAAGTTTTTGCTTCATAAATGGTTCAAAAAAGCCTTTTAGCTGTCTTTTACAGAAATTGTGTCGTTTGACATTTTTTGCAAATGCATGACTTGACGTCTGCATTGTATGCAAAAAGAGTTACTCTCGAAGGCTTTTCAGTTTTTTCTAATGAATAAAGAATAAAAGAACTATAAGTGAAGACGAAAAGATGATTAAATCTCACTAAGTCTTTACTCTTCCGTATTTTTATTTTTTATACTTTTATAATCAAATAAATCTTATGAATCTGAATAATATGATGAAATTTAAAAAGTTTTTGTGTAACAAATATCAAACTCAAAATAAATCTCATAAATAATAGTATACTTCAATGACAGCGCGTTGAAAGGGCACATTTTTTTTAAAAGTGTTGTTATAGATTAAATATATAAAAATAAAATTAA